>OX638302.1:44968464-45229485 GCA_951812265.1 Taphrorychus bicolor | reverse complement strand
CTAATTGTTAAATAATTGTTATGATTTATGACCGTGCGTTTTCCACTGGTGTTGCTTTGCATTTTGTATAGCAGAAATTTAATAAATTAATAGCAACTTTTGGGGTGACCGTTGATGTTTAACCTAAAAATATCTGATCTAACACTGCTCAGTTTATTGTTAGCTCATAATACAGGGAAAATTCCATGGAAAGGTTCGATTCAAATGTATCGTAATTCTCCTATATAAATATTGACATATTTTCTGAGTTATACATGGTAAAAGTACGGACATTTTGCAATCAACACTTAACGGGGTGATTCACTAGCAAAAATGAGTTTGAAGTGTCTATAATACTTTTTTTCTACAAACGTCAAATAATGACACATTTTACGCTTTCAGTTAGACAAACGAAAATCTAACCTTTTTGAGGATCAGAATGTGAGTTTACTTTTCCGCGCGTTGCCCAGGACAGCAAGCGAAAATAGTTATTTTCTTAACTAGTGCGGAAAGTGATACTTTCCCGCACGCTGTCTGCCGATGCCCGTGCCCGGAGTTCGGGCAGCTGACGAGTGCGGGAAAGACACTTTCCTCACGAGTAAGGAACAATATTTTTTCTACGAGCCCAAATAAAGAAACAGTTAATCAGCCTTATGATAGAACGTTATCTTTGTCAACAGTATGACACCTGCATTAATCAACAATCAATTGGCTGTTATGACAAATTCTTGGTGTGATTGTTGACGTGACGTAATGTTTCAGGCATGAACTGGTGACATTGGAATAAAAGTACGTATATTATAGGTATATTTTGTATCACAAATCAATAAAGACAGGCACAATAGTTCCTTAAAACCGATAAAAATGTTTGGCACGGCTGTAAGGCAGATGCACCTATCTAGATAGACAGACTATAAAGTCTCAATTATATTATAAATGAGTCATTCTTTAAATATTTACTTTCTCGCACGCCAAATTTACTTTCACGCACGCGATGCGGGAAAGTAAAGCTTTCGAAAACAAAATGCGTGCGGGAAAGTGACATAATAAGCACGCTCGTAGAAAATAGTTATTTTCCTAACTAATGCGGAAGGTGATACTTTCCCGCACGCTGTCTGCCGATGCCCGATCGACGCGAAGCGGAGTTCGGGCAGCTGACGAGTGCGGGAAAGACACTTTCCGCACGGGTTAGGAACAATATTTTTTCTACGGGCCCAAGTAAAGAAACAGATAATCAGCCTTATGATAGAACATTATCTTTGTCAGCAGTATGACAGCTGAATTAATCAACAATCAATTCGTTGTTATGACAAAAACTTGGTGTGATTGTTGGCGTGACGTAATGTTTCAGACATGAACTGATGACATTGGAATAAAAAGTACGTATATTGTAGATATATTTTGTATCAAAAAATCCATAAAGGCAAGCATAATAGTTCTTTAAAACAGATAAAAATGTTTGGCACGGCTGTAAGGCAGATTCACCTATCTAGATAGACAGAATATAAAGTCTAAATTACATTTTAAACCAGTCATTCTTTAAATATTTACTTTCCCGCACGCCAAATTTACTTTCACGCACGCCGTGCCGGAAAGTAAAGCTTTCAAAAACAAAATGCGTGCGGGAAAGTGACATAATAAGCACGCTCGTAGAAAATAGTTATTTTCCTAACTAGTGCGGAAAGTGATACTTTCCCGCACGCTGTCTGCCGATGCACGAACGACGCGAAGCGGAGTTCGGGCAGCTGACGAGTGCGGGAAAGACACTTTCCGCACGAGTTAGGAACAATATTTTTTCTACGAGACAATTCATTGTAACATAGACAAGGAATAAACATACAATACATAAACAACTTTATCTTTGTCAACAGTATGACAGCTGAGTTATTCAACAATCAATTGATTGTTATGACAAAAACTTGGTGTGACGTAATGTTTCAGGCATGAACTGGTGACATTGGAATAAAAAGTACGTATTTTATAGGTATATTTTGTATCAAAAATCAATAAATTCAAGCATAATAGTTCCTTAAAACAGATAAAAATGATTGATACGGCTGTAAGGCAGATGCACCTATCTAGATAGACAGACTATAAAGTCTAAATTATATTATAAATCAGTCATTCTTTAAATATTTACTTTCCCGCACGGCAAATTAACTTTCAGGCACGCCGTGCGGGAAAGTAAAGCTTTCAAAAACAAAATGCGTGCGGGAAAGTGACATAATAAGCACGCTCGTAGAAAATAGTTATTTTCCTAACTAGTGCGGAAAGTGATACTTTCCCGCACGCTGTCTGCCTATGCACGAACGACGCGAAGCAAGAGTTCGGGCAGCTGACGAGTGCGGGAAAGACGCTTTCCGCACGAGTTAGGAACATTATTTTTTCTACGAGCCAATGCATTGTAACATAAACAAGGAATAAACATACAATACATAAACAACTTTATCTTTGTCACCAGTATGACAGCTGAATTAATCAACAAACAATTGGTTGTTATGACAAAAACTTGGTGTGATTGTTGGCGTGACATATTGTTTCAGACATGGACTGATGACATTGGAATAAAAAGTACGTATATTGTAGGTATATTTTGTATCAAAAATCAATAAAGGCAAGCATAATAGTTCCTTAAAACAGATAAAAATGTTTGATACGGCTGTAAGGCAGATGCACCTATCTAGATAGACAGACTATAAAGTCTAAATTATATTATAAATCAGTCATTCTTTAAATATTTACTTTCCCGCACGCCAAATTTGCTTTCACGCACGCCGTGCGGGAAAGTAAAGCTTTCAAAAACAAAATGCGTGCGGGAAAGTGACATAATAAGCACGCTCGTAGAAAAAGATTTTATCGCTTGCTGTCAATAGCAACTACCACCACTCAACCAAATAATTAAAACGTCATTGTCACTTTGATTTAAATCTTCAGATTGTGTCTTCAGTTATGCTCAGTTGTGATTCACATTATTTGAAATTGATCGTTTGCAGAAAAAACGTTGTATGCATTACGAGCAAAAAGTAACTTTTTTGCTCTCGAGTGATTGCCGAGTGATGGCAAACTTCACTCTTCGAGCAAAAAAGTTGTACTTTTCGCTCCTAATACATAAATAACTTTCTACGAGCGTGCTTATTATGTCACTTTCCCGCACGCATTTTGTTTTCGAAAGCTTTACTTTCCCGCACGGCGTGCGTGAAAGTAAATTTGTCGTGCGGGAAAGTAAATATTTAAAGAATAACTGATTCATAATATAGTTTAGACTTTATAGTCAGTCCATCTAGATAGGTGCATCAGCCTTACAGCCGTACCAAACGTTTTTATCTGTTTTAAGGAACTATTATGTTTGCTTTTATTGATTTTTGATACAAAATATACCTACAATATACGTACTTTTTATTCCAATGTCACCAGTTCATGCCTGAAACATTACGTCACGCCAACAATCATACCAAGTTTTGTCATAACAACCAATTGATTGTTAATTAATTAAGGTCATACTGTTGATAAAGATAACGTTATATCAGAAGTCTGATTATATGTTTCCCGCACTCGTCAGCTGCCCGACCTCCGCTTCGCGTCGTTCGGGCATCGGCAGACAGCGTGCGGGAAAGTATCACCTTCCGCATTAGTTAGGAAAATAACCATTTCGGAAAATCAACGTCAACGGAAAGGGTTAAAATATAATTAATTTTTTTTTTAAATAACTTTTTTGTTGGTTATCCGATTGTTTAAAAATATGGTACACTTATCCCTATGGTCTTTTGTACTACACTGTGTACATGAAACCGATTGTCCAAACATCCGATTGGAGAATTTTATCGCTTTCGTTCACATGTTCGAGAAATATTGTTAAGGAATGAGCATGACGACGTCAGGCGATGATTATTCAGAATTATTGGTGTTGGCCGAACAGGCGACCTTTCAACCTGTCGACGAGACCAGGGCAGTGAATGATTTATTACCTTCTTTACGCTACCTACTTTTAATGTTATTTAAACGGTTAACGGTTAACGGTATATTTATTTAATTAGTGCTAGGGAATTTTCTAGTTGAATAAGCTTTTTGTATAAAAGGCACAAACCGCTCCGGTAGTTGCTGTTGATTTATTCGAACCCCTAGTTTGCAACAATATTTTCAACTCTTTATAGTTCCAATTTATGTAGGTGTCCGTGAAAATATTCTTAATTTTTTGCTGTTTTTCTAAGCTTTTTACGCAACTTGTTGGTTCAGGTTCATGTGCTATTAAGCGAAATAATGGTAATATTGCAATTTGTTACCATATGTATCTTGTTTTCAGATATATCGATATCTTCGCGTGTTTGACAAGGATTCAGGCTTTGTAATACAGCCTTGCTATCGATACTCTCTCGAAGGACAAAAGGGGGCAAAAATTTCGGCCACAAGACGATGGCACAAAAACGACAAGATTGAGTGTCTTGTGGGTTGTATTGCGGAGCTTACGGAGAAAGAAGAAGACGAACTTCTACATCCTGGCAAGAACGACTTCTCCGTGATGTACAGCTGTCGAAAGAATTGCGCCCAGCTCTGGTTAGGACCTGCAGCCTATATTAATCACGACTGTCGCGCAAACTGCAAATTTGTGGCCACTGGTCGCGACACGGCCTGTGTCAAAGTTCTTCGCGATATCGAAATTGGAGAGGAAATTACCTGCTTCTATGGAGAAGATTTTTTTGGGGATAAAAATTGTTATTGTGAGTGCGAAACTTGCGAACGTCGCAAGACTGGAGCGTTTGCTAAAGAAAACGATAACAAGGAGGAAAATGGCTATAGATTAAGAGAGACTGACAATAGGCTGAATAGAACTAAGCAGAAAATATTCCACAACAACAATAAGGCTGTATCGCCATGTAACGAGAGGCTGCAGCATAGTGCCGTTGTCACCCCTTTAAGTATGAAAGAGTTGCGGCAAAAAGGGCTTACGAAGTATGACGCAGAGTTACTAATAGCACAAGGTAAGCAGTAAAGTTTTATTTAAATTTTTTATATGCACTAATGTGATTATCATATTTAATCATCCTTTAAACTAAATGTGTTGTGATGTTGACAAAACTAAAGCCACCTTTTTTATCCCTAAATATCACCTCCATCCACATTTCTTAAACTATGCCTGGATCCTGATTATTTGTTTTAGGTTGTAAATTTTCCGACATAAGTGAGTTTCAGCGGATGAAAAGAAGTAGTCGTAGTAATTCGGTTTCAAATAGTAGTGAAAATCATAGTAGTACTACTGAGAAAAACGCTGTGATAAATGGGGAGACGCCAATAAAGCCGAAGACTGTTAGTTCTCGCACTGCTCGGTTGCAGAGGAGACAAGCACAAAAAGCGACTCAAGTACGTTGCTAATTTATTCTGCTTTTTTTCCATGCTAATTGAGATATATGCAGGAATTCGAGCAGGCTGACCTCTCCAGATCGAATTTACTTGACGATCTGCAGAGCAATGCTAGCAGCTGTCCCAGTACCTTTAGTGATAATGACCCTGTCTGTGATGCTACTCAACAAAATAAACTATTTAACGATTGTCATGAAAGTGGAAAGCTTGGTAAGCATTATTTTACGGAAAATAGTTGTAACCTTAATTGTGGTGTTTAATAGGCAGCATGGTAGATGAACCTGCTGGTATAACCCTCAGAAATCATAAGTGTTTAGTATCCGATTCTGCCGCAACTATTCCAAAATTGGAAACGGACTGTCAGAACAACAATCACACTCTCATTGAGTCGTGTAATTTAGAGCAAAACACCAGAAAGAGACGTAGACGGAAACATTTAAAGCAGAATGCGGTGGCATCTGAGGATATCGATGAAGATCTTCCTCTTCCTGTTGAGAGCGACGTTTATGAATTTCAGGACGACGCAATTAGTGATATTGCTCCACTAAGGAAAAAGGAGGAGGAAGATCAAGAAGTATACAACACCGGAGAGGACTATGTAGAGGAGAAAAACGGGGATTGCTTAAGTACTGCCGTAGATGATAGTAATTGTTGGAGTAACGATGCGGTAAGTCGTTTTTTTATGTTAATTTCAACCGATTGTTGTTGAAGTCTCAACTAAAAAACAACTTCACTGTTTATACATTTAATATGGTTTTATATTTAATTAACGTTATCAGAAGGACTACAATTACAACAATAAAAGTTTTTTTATAATGGACATTGATATTTTTTAGGGGCGTTTCGTACATATACTAAAGAAAAAGTCACGCTTTTTTCTGGAAATCGAATCTTTTTTAATATAAACTATTATGTCCGATTCCCTACTAAAAATATCAATTTCAATTCTTATGTGGACGTTAAATATGCAACTAAAACATTAAAAACACAGGATTGTAACGGAAGTCAAAGTGTCTCTTATCGATATATGGGTGAATGTAACAATCACATTTGACGATCCGGTAATGATGAGAAAATGATACTCGACGGGCTCTGGTTACGAATATATTCCCCTTCCGTTCCAACACTGAACGAGGGGAATATTAACTAGTTTATACTGAAGATACAGTTAGGCTTTCGTGGCTCAGGAGTCAGAGCATCCACCCAGCGAGTTGAAAGTGTGTGGCTCGATTCCCAGCAGAAGCTTTTAGGGGCGTTTTGGACATAATAATTTATACTAAATAAAAAGTCAAGCTTTTGCTGGGAATCGAACCATCTTTAGTATAAATTACTATATCCGAAACGCCACTAAAAATATCGATTTCAATTCTTATTCGGACGTTAAATATGTAACTAAAACCATTGTCTATATATACCTAGTCATACAGTCTAACGCTCCTACCCTCAAACGTCGCAGATTACATAAGCGCGACATCTGGATTACATAATTATGCGACATCTGGTGTCTGCGACGGTACTAAAATCAGAAATAAGCCAGATTTAGATTTGAAGATTTTGCGAAGGAATCTGTTCAATCGCGCTATATCGATTTTTCTGTCGTTGCACTATGGGGTATTTACATAGGGTGATTTATTAAGGGTGGCCACCGGCCATATCTTGGAAACTAATGGGTTTAGAAGCTAGAGAAAAAAGGTTTTGATTATTAAAGTGTACATGACAAAATCCTGAAAATTATTTTCAAGTTCCTAATTTTGCCACAAGAGGACGCAATTAGAAACCAAATGATACAATTCAATTTATTTTTGAAAATTGTTGTTTTAAGGTTATGAGATTATGAGAGACGGCTAGATTTCTGTTATTGGCTAAGACAGATGTGTTACGGAAATCCTCACTTCTTCTCCTTGGTTTTGTTGAGTGACGAAGCTACTTATACAAGCTATGGCACAGTTAACTTGCACAATATGCACCACTGGTCAGTTACAAATCCTCACTGGATGCGTGAAGTGGATCAGCAAAATAGAGGGAGTGTAAACTTGTGGTGCGAAGTTTTAGGAGGCAGAATTATCAAACCACTTTTTTGAATGGAAATCTAAATGGCGAAGCGTACTTAAACTTCCTACAGAATGAATTGCCTACCCTTTTAGAAGATATTCCTCTCGATGTTAGAGCTTCAATGTGGTATCAACATGATGGATGCCCGGCACATTTTGCTCAGAGCGTTCGCAATTTTTTAAATGTAGCTTATCCTGATCGCTGGATTGGAAGGGGTAATGTGTTTCCGTGGCCGCCTAGATCTCCGGATCTAACTGTTCTAGACTTTTACTTGTGGGGAAGAATAAAAGACATTGTTTATACAACGCGACCGACCACACGAGAAGACATGATAGAGCGAATTACGAACGCTGTTAATTCGATTTCACGAGCTAAAATTGAAACGGCTGAACTCAGTACCAGAGGGAGAACAAATAGTTGTATTCGGGAAAACGGGGGTCATTTTGAACATTTATGAAGTTTCTTAGTATTATTCTGTAATAAAATTTAAAAAAGTTACGTTTGCAGAAATAACTCCGGGACGAATAAAGATATCGATTGGGATCTTACATTTTTTTTGTTTCAAATTTAATCTACTTTTCAATTATGATATCAAAATTATACCGAATGATTTAACTTTTTGGCGTGAAACAGAAAAAAACACTTTAATTTGAAGTTGCGCCCTCTAGCACGTTTATTAAAAACTATCGTTTAACACTGGATACCACAGTTAAAAGTAATGGCAATTATCTTCCAAACAAGACCAAGTTTACTAAAATCGGATATGAGGCTTGAAAGTTACAAGGATTTTGATTATTTCACTTTCAATTGTTTTCCTCACTTTTATTAAGCACAATACACCTACGAGTCAGGTCAAAATGTTGCAGGATTGTCCAATCTTTCTAATAATGTTGCCCAAGATACACCTTAAAACGACAATTTTCGGAAAAAAATTGATATGTAATATTTGGTTTCTAATTGCGCCCTCTTGAGGCAAAATAAGGAATTTGCAAATAATTTCCAGCATTTTCTCGTGTTCACTTTAATAATCAAAACTTTTTTCTCTAGCTTCTAAGCCATTTAGTTTCCAAGATATGGCCGGTGGCCACCCTTTCTGAAACACCCTGTACAGTGAGCTGCAAATGTATGGCATATAATTATTAAAAAAATAGGTTTTTGGAAAATCCCACGGACCCATCGATTTTTGTTTTGAATTGCTCATTATCTGAATCAGTTTTTATTTATACAGGGTGACCCAAAAAAAAATCAACTGTTTTGAATAAAAACCCCTCTTTTTTGTCATTTTATTCGGTTCTCTACGATATTCTAGTAATTTCGTTTATGTAGCATACCCTTAAATTAAGTGCTCAAACTGCCGTCCATTGGTTTCCTGACAATACCCAAACCTATCTACAAATTCATTTTGAACATTATTGAGTGGGTCAGTTCTGTCAATATTCCTAATTTTCTGCCTAATTTTGGCTTTTAAGTCTTCGTTGTTTTGCGGTCGATTTACATAAACTTTGGATTTTAAATAACCCCATAAGAAGTAATCCAAGGGTGTGAGATCAGGTGAACTTGCAGGCTACTCTATTGGTCCCGGTTTTCCAATTCAACGTCCAGGAAGACACTCATCTAAATAATCTCGGACTTAGGAGAAAAATGAGATGGCGCGACATCTTTTTGAAAATATAAGTTTTCGCTTGGAATCATTTTCAATTGGAAAAAGTTGAATGAGAGCAGGAATTAGGTGAAACTGAAATAAATCCAAATTTGTTTGGATTTTCTTCAATTTTTATCTGACCTCTACTGCTTCTTCTGACAACTGTCCAATAGGTAAAAGTGCCTTTGCAACCACCGTGTTGGACCCAAATAATTTGAAGTTCTATAAAAATTACGTAAGTCCTGAAAAAGAAGCCAAAAACAGCTGACCATCGACATGCCCATTTACTCGACGGAAATGAACTGGGCATGCGCGAGATTTGAAAATTAATTGAAAGTTCTACGTTGCCAACTTGTGGACGCATCTGACGTCACGTGATTAGATAAATTAGTGAAATCTTACTAAAATCACCAATAATGACCATTTTAGCATGTTTAAGTTTATGCAGGATACATATTACTTATATTATAACAGAACATATATTATAAAATTGATAAAATTCACAATAAATTGAATTTTTTAACACTCACAAACGGTAATAGAAACTACATCTGTCAACCTTGCATTTACCCCTACTTTTGGGGACGCTTTCAAGTTTTCATCTTGATCCTGTTCGTTCTTTGCTAAATTTAAACTTTCAGTTTAGTGTTTGTTTAGTTTAATTTATTCAAATCATTAATCGGTCTGCATAAATACTGTTTGGTTTAATCTAATTCAACTTTGCTTGGCTGGGTATTCCGGTGCGGCGTCTTTTGTGCTGTGTTTACTGCTGCAGATTCGGGATTGTTCATATTTCTGACTGAGATTTGTTTAGGATACCTAGGTATGTAGGTTTGTTTTGCAATTAACCAGATGTTCAGGGGTTTTGCCTGTATCCAGGCCCTCCTCTAATGAGCTCCTATAGGAGTTCCATATTATTTTACCCATACCAAGACCTATACCTACCAGGCCACAACTACCAGAAGTTTCTTTCAATAAGTCCTTATACTTTATTTGCTTTAACTAATCTTTGAGTGTTTAATTCCATATGGCTTTACTTATCCTATTAAATATTCCATGTCCTTTGAAAGCAAAATAAAGTTGTAGTACCTATAACTAGGTAGGTCCATGAAAGACACTTAAATTCTCAGTGGGATCTTTACACCAACCCTAAAGCTTTTTATTTCTCTTTGTGGAAACTGAAAGTGGAATAGTTCTCTAAAACAGAATCTAGCCTTCAATGTAGCCCTTACTTAGTTATTATGTAGATACCTATCTTCTTTTTTAATTTTAATGGCTTTATATAGACCTTTGAACACATGAAATATTGCTCCCTGTAATAAAACAAAACTCGTTGTCGTCAATCGTGCCGTAATCAAGAAATAACTTCTGTAGCTATATAAATTGAAGTAAAGTGAATAATTTTTTTTTATACAAACGTCAAATAATGACGCATTTTACGCTTTCATTAGACACACGAAAACCTAACCTTTTTTCAGGATCAGAATGTGAGTGTACTTTTCCGCGCGTTGCCCAGGACAGCAAGCGAAAAAGATTTTATCGCTTGCTGTCAATAGCAACTACCACCACTCAACCAAATATTTAAAACGTCATTGTCACTTTGATTTAAATTTTCAGATTGTGACTTCAGTTATGCAGTTGCGATTCACATTATTTGAAATTGATCGTTTGCAGAAAAAACGCTGTATGCATTACGAGCAAAAAGTAACTTTTTTGCTCTCGAGTGATTGCCGCTCTCCGCTTCGCGTCGAGTGTCAAACTTCACTCTTCGAGCAAAAAAGTTGTACTTTTCGCTCTTAATACATGAATAACTATTACGCTTTCTTTGTCCCAAAGACTAAACATCTAAAACATCTTGCAACTAGCCTTCGAATCAGTGCAATGGAAAATTTTGCTATTTATTTATTTTTGTCGACTTTCGTTCCCGCCAATAAACATGTCACATTTGGCATAACCTAAAAATTTGTAGACGTCAGATTCAAAATGTCACTCATCTTTCAACTAGCAAGTGGTGCGCAGTAAACATGCGCAGTAAAATCTCGTCGACCAACTGCGAGATTTTCATAGCCAACTGAGGAGCTTCATTTTCGATTTACTGTGAGGGATTGACGTTCGCCGTATATTTAAATAATAGGTATATGGTTGGACCACCGTGACGCACCATCACAGACCCATTTGTAAATAATTTGAAGATTCTCTTTGTCTTCATTTTCATCATATCTTTATCTGACTTCACCGCACGTATCTGTTATCGTAATGCTGTACGAATGGGGCAGCTCTCCTGTTTTGCCCTCTACAAAATGGTATAACATGGAAACAGCTTCTTGTGATTTCATCTCACTATCTCATACTGTCTACGCGAGAGTCCGGCTTGAACGAACATTGACAAGACCTTGAATGGTGGTAACTGCGATTGGCTTGCCTCGATGCTACAAGTATATGCATTTATGTATATAGTTGCCCTCGTCCGATTGTTAGTAATATTTCTTACAATTTGTGCAGCGTCTGTCTGTCCGCTTGCCCTCAACTTCATTCGAGCTGCAAAAGTTAATTTCTCCGTATCAATTTGCTCTCTAGAGCTTCATTCACAACCTCAAAATTAGCAGCCGAATTAGCCAGCTTAAATTACACTTGTCACGCAAACTTCGAAATTACGAAATTTAAACTTTGCTTATTCATAATGTCCTAATTTCACTTCTAAGTTTATTCGCAGCCACCTCTTGAGTACCAAATTTTAAAGACTGCAAATTAAAGGACTGTACTTGGAATCAAATTTTTGGCCAGTTTGATAAAACAGGTAAATATAAAATAATTAAAAATATGAATTAAGTTGTACATATATTTCAATCACAATTTTATTACATGCACTTTATTTGCTTTTTAAGCGATGAAGCCAAGAATTATTTTAAGTCATTACGGGAAAAGTTCAACCGAATAAAAAAGAAAAAAGGAAAAAGTAAGCCGTAGTGGAGCTGGAGCTGTTAAAGATAAGGACTGGGAGCTGTTTGAATTGATGTCATCTCTAGAGGAGGTTATTCGACCTCGAATAACTTAAAAGTTCTAGTGCAGTTGAAGCCATCAATAAGGACATTTCTATTAACATTGATCCTTCAATAACTTCCGAAGAGCTTCCTTCGACAAGCGCGGCAATGCCCTTGGTTAACCTTCAGTTCGAGACTGACACTGATACATCCCAAAAAGCGATAAACAATTCCCAAAGTCAAGAATTACAACTTGTAGCATTGACTACAACTCTAGGAATAATACAACTACTTGTAGCATTCCGACATCCAATTCTTCTTCGCAATTCAGAAATATTATGAAAAGCTGAGCTAGTTGGAACTTCTTTTCTCCATTCACCATTAACAATTTGACCATTTACTTCTGAATCAACAAATTTCTACACTACACATTTAATTAGTTTGTCAACATTTATTGGGTTTTTAAATATTGTGGTATGAAAAATCCTAAATCTTACCACCATAATACCAAATGTGTTTTCGATACATCGTCTGGCCCCTGACAGTCTATAATTGTCTATCCTCTGTTCTTTGGATAAGTTTCGTCCTCCAAAGGGTCTCATTAAGTTTTTCTGAAGAGTAAAGGCTTCGTCTCCCAGAGAGAAGTAAGGACTCTTGAGGTAACTGTTGTTCACGTTTCTTATTCATGCGATGGATCGAACCCAACACGACTTCGAAGCCCTCTTTCTTCTCTCTTTCCTATGCTTTTCTTGCAAATATAATAAGCCCAATGATAGAGCTAACTGCCCAATCAACTTTCTTCGCTGGCTGACTCTCTGCACTCTCTCCATGACATAGGAGGTAGGCATAGGTATCAGGTATCACAGTTTTCACAGTCACAGGCGAAAATATGTCGACTAAATAATATAATCATCGACCTTCAAACTAGATAGACTCAGTGAGTCAATCATAAATTGTGAGGTTTGTTTACTTCCAACATGCATATGGACCTGGAGGGGAATGAAACAATGGCCGCCGAATCGAGTAATCGGTGAAAACATGAACTTACCTGTGATACGAAATATTTCTGTCCCACTTTTATAACTAGAAGTCTCACATATGCCACAATATCACACCATAATGATACAATCTTTAATAAAACACCAAAAAATCGCACAAAACGTTCGCAAGCACTGTCTCAACTTCAAACATAAAGGAAACACATTTTGACGTTTTGTGGTTGACATCAGTTCAATGAGGTTGACAGACACATTGAGTTGACAGCACTGTTGCCAATTCGTCAATTAAGAAGATTTTCTACCTATGTTTTGATCGTGCTGTACGGCTACACAACATATTGTTGCGAACTCAGGGTTCAAAAATTCCAGTGTAACGTTTTAACACGAAAACACTATTTATTTATTCCACAAACACACACAGGTACAATTCGACTAGTAAATAACTCACTATACTTAACACTTTATAGCCTTCTATTATCACTTCGTACTTTAGCTTACTTATAGCTCGCTTAAAATAAGACTACTCTTAACCGCGCGTGCTATTCGCCTTTTATACACAATCCTAAAATTACAGAAAAACCTAGAACGTTCTTGATAAGAATTCTTGAATAATCTCACATAAAAAAAAAGGTTGTGAACAACTGCCTTCTAGATAAACAGAGCAATAAATCATTCGTGTTACACAGAGCAATAAATCACACGTGTCAGCCAAGACGCAGTGCGGATAGGTCGCGATGCTCCACCAACCACACGCGTTGCCCCACCTCCGGCGCTTCGTCGCTGCCTACCGTAACAATATAAACATATGGGTTGTGTAGTTGGACCCTGAGAGCGAGCAACATCGTACCGAACCTTGAGAAATGATGCCAGATAAAATTTTATAAATAAAGGACTCTAGTTAATTCTTCCTCTATGAATATAATAGTAGGTATTCAAAGTCCATATAAGTATTGACTATTGTGATTGTTAACTTAGCTTTCTGAGGTTATGTTTTTATTTCCATTTGTGGTATTTCTATGACATTTTTGAAGCCCATGCGCATTTCTAAACAGTGCAATGAATTAGTACGTAAATTAGCGCAAAACCTTGGACCCTGCAAGCTTCTACTTTAAGCACTAATTCCATTGGACGTTTAAGTTCTAATTTTGGTGCTTGTGAATAACCTAGTGCAAGTGGATATGTCAAACTCTAGCAACTAATTTGTATTACTAATTTTAAAACTAATTATGAGGTTGTGAATGAAGCTTAAGAGTTTTTGTTATTCGCCTTTTACCCGCAGTTAGTTAAATTAACAAAATGTTTTGTTGGGCGGCCAGGATGTATTTGTTTTGTTGGTATTTTGTTTGACTTTAAGCCATCTTGTTTTCATTTGATACTTAACATAGGAATACGTCTGTTTAAATTTCTTGAGTTTGTTACTGTTAAAATTGGGACTATTTATTAACGATTTCTCTGCCCAACTTTTTCGCAAAGTTCTCCTCAATGCACTCTTGGGCAGCCTCATATATGTCTCTTCGTGACATAATTTTCAAACCTAACGTTCCTACAAAAAAAATATTAAATGTTTGACAAAATCTTAAATACAGATTGCCCAGAATTACTCTTTACGACCACTGAAAGACAGATGTGTCCGCGGTTATCCCCGGCATATTCTAGGTTAAACAAATTACGTCAGTTCCCTTTCCTAACCAAGAATGGATAATACGTTACCGGGAAACACCCTGAAATGTAACTATTTCTATTCAGTTTTCGTACCAGAGTAAATAAATGTGCTGTCTTACACATAAAAGCAAAAACGGCATTTCGTAGCTCGGATTTAACTTTGGTTATTGCTATCGAATAAACATATCGTACATACCTTCTTCTAAATTATCCATTATGATTAATATCGAAGTGAAACTATGCCAGTTTTCTGCCGAAGTTGTCGCTTCCCACAGACAGATGGCCGAGATTCGAACCCATACTGTCTGGGAGTTCAGCAGAGTACCAAACTCATTTCTGTATCAGGCAGAGGAACTATTGACCGGTTTCGCTCTTATTGGAGCTCATCAGTATGGTATATACTTCAAACCTGACAAAAATCCCCACTATCAGTGACTAAGAGATGGCCTCAGATAAAAGAGTCAGGCAGGTATTGCCTTTTACTCTATCAGCGCTGTAGATCGGACCAATATGAAACGGAAATTTCAGCCACCTGTCTCCCTTCTAAACCATCTTGAAGATTGTCCAGTCCTAGAGGGTGGCCATTTCTGTACCACAGGTGGAACCTTTGGAGAAGTTTGTTGCGCTTTTGTCCTTTGCCAGTTCATTTGCCGATGTCTTTTCCTTTTGTCGGTCCTTACTGTTTCCAGCAATTTCCATCTTTTGGTCGGGTGTTTCCTCGATAATTTTTTCCTCTTGGGAAGTATCTTTGCCTTTGGCTTTTCCTTTTAACATCGGTCTTGTTCATGTTTCTTTGTAACTCTTCTATCATTTTGTTTTAATGCTCTCCTCTTTGAGCCCAGCATTATCTTTTTGTAGAAAATTCTATCTTCCTAGTCTTTCGGCCTCTCAATTTTATCTAGATTCATGTTAAAGTGTTTTAGAAATTCCAGGTCGTTTTCGTCCAGCTCTGGCTGTAGACTGTCGTGTCTTGTTTGTCCATTCTTGGCTCTTCAGAGTGCCACCTCCGCTGGCACTCTCACTACCACCGAACGTCGCTCTGACGAATTTCTTGCTGTGAAAACAGCTTAGATGGCAATGACAATTGCCTAGGCTTTAGCGCTAAAAGCACCGAAGCCTGACCGCGCGCACGCTATCACGCAGCACTTCGAAACAGCACTCCACTACCGACCCGAACCGCTGCACGAACTAGAATTAACAGAAATACGAGTTCTAATGAAACTTGATATCCTCTTTCAAGGCACTGTGTACGTATGTAAGTGGCGCCATCGGACGACGCATATAGGGGTATTTCAGCTCCAAAAGCGGACAAAAATCGAAATAGTTAAACTTGTTCATTCATCGCAAACATTTTTCTAAAGCATCTCAAGAATGTATATAAGGTACAAAAAGTCGATTTAAATTGATAGGATATCAAATAAAAGAAGAAAAAATAAGGGAAACCTAGGCATGTTCATCAGTTATCCAGCTCGTATTATAGGCATTCAAGTTTACCTCAAACTTTACGATATTACGAAGTAATTGACATTAAGTAATTCAGCAGTATTTGTGTAGGATGTTATTGCTACGTTAGTGTTGCGTACATTTGTCGACTTTGATCATTTTTACTTAGGTAGTTATGTGAGGCTTTCTGCATTTGAAAATTTTAAAAAAGATTATTTTACTTGTGGTCTTCTAATACACTATCCAGGAACATCAAAGTGTGATTTTAATTCTAAATTAAAGTTTGATGTATCCATTTCAATGTCCCATTTAAAAAAGTTGCGGATATTTGTGGTTTTCCTACGGCAAGCAACTTAAAGTTGGGTCTACAATATCCAGATATAGAGCGTAACTTTAATAAACGCGGACTAAATGATTACTTTGTGCTTTTTTAGGCATTAATTTAGTCCTCAATACTTTGTTTTCTCTCAGGGTGTGTTTCTTATAAATAATCATGAACTCAAATTTGATAATACCCTGTGTTCACTAGAAAACTTCATCCAGCAGGCTATGACATTTTGACAGAAAAAGGTGAGCACACAAATTCAAAATAAATGTGCTTTTGTTGCTCCATCATATTTTTTTGACATGACATTTTCACAATTTGCCTCCAACTAAATAGATGTAGTTTTATATACATGTGCTTTTTTAAGCATTAGTTTAGTCCTCAATACTTTATTTTCTCTCAGGGTGTGTGTCTTATAAATAATCATGAACTCAAATTTGATCATAACATGTGTTTATTATAAAACTTCATCTATTTAGTTGGCTGCGAAATGTGAAAATGTCATGTCAAAAAAATATGGAGCAACAAATGCCCATTTATTTTGAATTTGTGTGCTCATCTTTTTCTGTCGAAATGTCATAGCCTGCTAGATGGAGTTTTCTAGTGAACACATGGTATTATCAAATTTGAGTTCATGATTATTGATAAAAAACACACCCTGAGAGAAAACAAAGTATTGAGGACTAAATGAAAAAATGCTTAAAAGAGCACAAAGTAATCATTTAGTGCGCGTTTAATAAAGTTACGCTCTATATCTGGATATTGTAGACCCAACTTTAAGTTGCTTGCCGTAGGAAAACCTTGAGTAAAAGACGATCAAAGTCGACAAATGTACTCAACACTACCGTAGCAATAACATCCTACACAAAAACTGCTGAATTACTTAATGTCAATTACTTCCTAATATCGTAAAATTTGAGGTAAACTGCCTATAATACGAGCTGGTTAGCTGATGGCCATGCCTAGATTTCCCTTATTTGTTATTCTTTTATTTGATATCGTATCAATTTAAAATGGACTTTTTGTATATTATATACATTCTTTAGATGCTTTAGTAAAATTTTCGCGATGGATGAACAAGTTTAAATTATTCGATTTTTGTCCACTTTTGGAGCAGAAATACCCCTATGTGTGACGGCAGGTGCTTCCACTAAGGCATGCGAAATAATAGTGAAGTGAAACCAAGCCAGTTTTCTACCGAAGCGGTCGCTTCCCACAGACAGATGGACGAGATTCGTACTTAAACTGTCTGGGGACGACGTTCGGCAGAGTATCAAATTCGGCAGTAATTTCTCTCTCAGGCATATGTATGTGTCGAAGTACTAAGTAGAAGAACAAACTGTTTTTAAGAGGAAGTGAATAAGTTTAACCCACGGTCAATTGTCCCAGCAATATTATCTGCTGATGACCATTTCCAACTGTGGCACAGTTATAGGCAAAACAAACCTTGGCTACAGAGCGGTGAGTACGACCAATATAGCGGAACTAAATGATCCAGACAGATTATTATGCGAGTATTCTTCAAAAATACACCACTTTTCGAAAACCTCCCGTAACTTTCGTTCTAGAGCCTTAAAAAAAAATCTGCCGAAAACAACTTCATAAAAACAAGTTTAACAAACGTGCTTCTATCAATGTTGTCAATAGTTAAACTTTAATATTTTTGTGTCACTCTTTTTGTCACCCCGTATAACACCCAAGAAATTTACTGTTTAAAAAAAGCAACATTATCGCCGATTCTACAAGGCGTAAGCTTTCCGCAGATATGTAAGCCGTTTAAATTGGACGGCGCAAACCGGGTCTACAGCGATTAGAATGCCGGTGCGTTTAATTTAACGTGCAGTATAGTTCGACTCCATTGGTTAAAAAAAAACAAATTCAGCGATCTTATTGGGCAGCTTTCAAATTACCGATTTTAGTTATCACCTTCCATTTCTACACTTACCGTATCTATTTTGACGACAAGTAAACAACGATTACCCTCGATGTTATACAGGGTAAATTTCGTGGCAATGTAAGATGCAGAAAATAATGGAATAGGATATAGTTCACACAATGTCACTTGTACTTTAAGCATCGACATTTGGATTCCAGAATGTTATCTGAATTACAAGGGATATCTCTGAAAAACATATTTCAGTGGTATTATCTGAACTACATATGACAATGCTATAAAACTAAAAATTGGTGTAGATTATTCAATATCCTAAAGCCTAGAATAATCTAGCAATATTTAGGGTTATTTCGGTGTTGCATGTTTGGAACTAAAGTAGCAAACAAATTGCAGATTGATGAGTATTCGCAGCGTCAAAACTGCGATCAGCGCCCAGAGAAGACACCTGAAAAATCTGGAAGACGCTTAAAGTTAACGCTGCGCATGAAACGGAGCCCCGTTCTGGACGAGGTGATCGAATCGGGAAACATTTTAGGTGATGAATACTTGGAGAGGGAATACGAGGTTTTGAGGGTCGAGGGAGTAGAGGACGATGAACCGTGCACGCCTAATTCTCACAGGAAAAAACGGCATAAGTCAAAGGACCGAAAGCGAGAACGGCGATTAAAGGTAAGAACGCTTAATAAAGGCGTTTAAAGAAAGCTTACACAGGGTGATTTCCGGTGATCGTACCATTCCATGTCGAAACCTGATCGATTACGAAAACCTGATATTATTAAATATCTACGAAACGGTGTGAGATAGGTATAGGAATGTTGAAAGTGGTATCATAAAGAAATCTATGGAGAAACCGAAAATAATCTTTAATTCATATTGATTTATTTAAAAAACGATAGTTGGTACTCCTTTTCAGCTAAACCGGCAATACCGCAAAGGTGAAAATAAGACTCACTTGTAGCTACACAAAAAACTGGAACTAAATATGTGAAGCCGTTTTCTAGGCGCGACTAAGGTACCATCACCGTGAATCACCCTGTATATTTCCACTCAATTGGGATCGCATCAACTCTGAAAATGGTTCCCTGCCAACCAAGCTAGGGTAAATGGAGAGAATCGGCCATTTTTTGAGTTACAGCTCCGGTTGAAGATGAAATTGCTATATAGTTGAGTTTAAAAAGCACAAGTTATTTTCGATGATTTACTTTTGATTAATTGTCTAATTTCATAAATAGCTCGCTGAAGAAAAGGAGGAACTACCACTACTGCCAATGAAAAGACTTCGATTGATTTTCGGCAATGAAAGTCATACGATTGATATACCGTCCACTAGTACGCATTGTGAAACGTGATGTTTGGATGTGTCGGTTGTAGAACATTCGGGCCTTAAAACAGATTCTGTCGAAATGTTTACAGAGGTCGAAAATTAAAGTTATTAGTGTCCACAAGATCACATAAACAAAATGTTTCCATGGAAACGTTTTATTTGTGAATTTGTCCGCTTGCTTGTGCCCTTGAAAAATTTAAGCATTCTCTCTTAAAGTCATTTATCATCGAACGTCGAAATTCAGTTCTCAATTGGAACATTTTCATAACATAAAATTCATTACATTGAAAAAAAAGTAACCGCAACCGAACTTTATATGAGGTTAGATTAATGATTTTGTATGTAATGAACGAAGCCCTCGTTTTTTCCTTAAAAATTATCTTGTACAGGGTGTCCAGTTATAAACGCCACTCACTTAAACTTTCTTCTTTTCAATTTTATAATAAATATTCTACTATTTCGAGTAGGTATACTGGGTGTCCCAGAAACTTGTCAAACCAAACATATTTTGTTTAATTGGTACACCCTATATATATTTCTAGGGTTGTATCATTCATCATAAGTGTTATTTGGATAGCGCACATTATGATAGGGCGAACCATCATGTTTTCATAAGGCACTAAGCCAATCAGTAACAGGTAAATGTTCATTAACAGGCAAAAATTATCCTGCATCAGTCTTTAGCAGGTTTAAATAGCGGTGTCCTGTCATGTTTCCATTATAAAAAATTAAAACTTTTATTTTAGAAACGCGGCTGCAATCTCGGAACGGCGAACTTTTCAAGTTCGCGACCGCAATCTCTTACAAAGTGGTGAGGGTTGTTCAAAACAACAGATACTGGAATATATTTTATTCTACCTTTATAGGTAAATATTTTTCTTTTAAAAACTCAGATTAAGTACCATAGAACTCGCATTGTCAGATACTACAGCATAACAGTCTACTCCGTATTTCTCCTTAGCAACTTCTCTGGTTTTTTGTAAAATTTCACAAAGTTTTCCCCCTGTTTCAGATTCTGTAGTCAAATCAAATGCTTCAAGAAAAGGGCATTGTCCTTCGACTGTCTATAGCATAGTGACCACTGTCTTTCTGGTTGAAGACGAGTTGTTCCATCCATCGCATAAAATAACAGATTTTTCTTGAATATTCTTACGTGCATTGCTTACGCAATCTTCATAACAATCGTTTAAAGAAAAGTACGTAGTTTGTTACGACCAGGAATTTTATCTGCATATGCTGGACGAATTGTCTTAAAGAATTCTTTAAAAAGCAGGAATTCCACTACAGAATAAGGTAGATTGCACCCAAATATAAATTTCGCCAGTGATCGATTTATTTTACATTCTTCATCATCATGTGCAACATCAAAGAAATTAGTTTTTTCGCTTATTTTCGCTTTTTGCTCCAGTACTGGGTGTATTATTTAAAATCTAAAAATAATATTTCTATTATGATTGTTTTAATTTATTTTTTTTATATATTGTAGGTGCTTACACTTTTTGTTGGAGTAGTCTTTGTACTTTTATTACAGCTTGTTGTAGGAAGATTACAAACTAGTGGTTCTTCTTAGTTCAAGTTCGAATTGATGTCTAGATATTTTATATCTCCATTGGTATCCATTGGGTCGAATAAAGTTATAGACGAATTGGAGGCTTCAGTTACGTATTCCAGTAATTCGCCACTTTGGGTAGTTTCGGTACGATTATGTCCTGGTACTGAGAGTAAAAATCCGTCCTCCATGACATCATATTGCTAAAGTGAGAGTAATAGTAAATACTTTATAAACTATCATCTGAGGGCTAGAGGTCCATATAGTAAATTTTGTATAACTCTTAGCTATACACAAAGAACGTATAATATACAAACCTCAACGTCCTCAACTGCAATCTCTTCAGATTCTGCCTCTTTCCCTATTCTTTGGCTTCTGCATATTTTTCTAAAAACAAAGGCAAACAAATAAGCGAAGATCTCGTCTCTTATATAACATTTATACACTCCTTAATTCAGATAATGGATAATATTAATAAGTGAGTACTCACCTGTGTTTTTCAAAACGAACTGCACCTGTATTTGTCACTAATGTTCCACAAATTTTGCATAATTTTAAAGGAAAACCGATAGCAAATTAATAACAATAACAATGCTGCCGATAAAATAATAGAACATAACCTCAGATTTTAATTGTTGACAAATGTTGACATTGTTGACAATTGTTGACAAATGTTGACATTGTTGACAAATGTTGACACCTGTCGTGTGAACAATTTGCGCCGACGCCCATCCCTGCTGGTGATTCATACACTTTATCTTTAAGCTTCCCCCAAAAATAAAAATCTAGTGGATTTAAATTAGGAAATCTAGGAAGCCATGCAATGGGTCCTGTCCGTCCTGACCGTCCTATCCAACGTTGTGGAAGATGTGTGTCAAGCCACTGTCTAACTACTGTTCCGTAATGCGCTGAAGCTCCATTCAGCTGGATCCACATTTCGACTCTATTAATGAGAGGTGCATCTTCAAGCAGGTCATTTAAAACTTCTTGTAGGAAATCGAGGAATAGCGCAAAATTTAGACGACTGGGGCAAAATATAGGGACCACAGAGAATATTTCCGATTAACCCACTCCAGATATTCACATGAATTGAATGGAAATTGTGAGAACGAATGTGCAAGTTATAATTTACCACACCCCTTCTAGTAAAACTTGCTTCGTCTGTCCATAAAGTTTTATGCAAAAACTGATCATCATTCTCCATCATATCTAACAACCAGTGGCAAAAGACTAACCTTCTTGGAAAGTCCTCTGGTTGCAATTTCTGAACGGGCTGGAAGTGGTATGGTTTCTACTGAGCGCAAAGTATGCCAAATTGTAGATTGCGAAATATGCAGTTGCTGCGCAGTTTTCCGTGTACTTAGCTTCTGGTTGGCGTCAAAAATACGCAAAGTTTGATTATTTTTCCTGTTGCGCACCCTGTTGTTTACCACATGTGGTGCTTGATCTTTTCGCAATTCATACTCTGCAAATTTTCTATATATATTGATGAACATCTGGACATCTGGAGGACGTCTAGTTAGGTATCTCTTTTGGTATTCATAAACTGCATGTCGAGTATTCCCGTTACAATAACCATAAACAATACAACAGGCATTCCGATATTTTAGAAATATGCTGCTTCTTCTTCTTCTACTTCTTGGAGATCTGTCGATCTGTTAATTCTGAAGCTGTATCAGCATCTTTTCCTGAGAGGTGGATTGCCAACTATTTTTCCATCTTTTAGGATTACTTTCGGAAGTCTGTTCTCGTCCATCCGTCTTACATGGTTGTACCACTGCCTCCTACGTTGTCTTCCCCATCTCACAATATCTTGTATTCCGCATTGTTCTCTGATCTCTGTGTTTTCATTTCGGCCACCCTTAGCATGTGTTTCGTCTTGTTGGTGTCTTCACGGACTTCTGTACCGTACATCATGATCGGTCTGATGCAATTCTTGTAGATTCGAATTTTTCTATCTTTGAGCATGTACGGGTTTGACGAGACTATATCTCGTAGGCATCCTGATAGTGCGGATGCTTCGTTAATCTGGCTCTTCAGGTCTTTAACTGGGTCGTGAGTGCTTGATATGTCTATGCCCAGATATCTGAATTGCATCACCTGTTCTATGAGATTGTCTTCCACCACTAGCTTACGTTGAGCGGATCTTGAGTGATTGTCTTATATTTGGTTTTGTTGATAGAAATGTTCATATTGAGTTGGCGGCTTACTCGGAAGAATTGGAAGAGTTCTCTGCAGGTCGTTTTCTGATTCGGCAATTATTGCTGCATCATGGGCGTAACACACCATACCAATTCTTTGTTGCCCATTTTGTATCCGAGGTTAAGATCCGTTACTTTATTTATAATTTTATCCATGAGAAGATTAAACAAAAAGGAGAAATATGCCATACCACAAACATTGAGCAACACAAATAAATAGTGAAAATTCAAAGTGAAATTAAGACTAATGTCAAAATGACAGTAACCAGAAGATACTGTGGGTACAGTAATTATTACGGGTTCTAGTGGTGTGGTTTGAATTATGTCGTACATCATTTGTTAACTGTTTTGCTCTTAAGCGAAGCATCCGAGCAAAAGAATACAAGGGAGCTTTTTTTTTCACAATTGAACGGGAAATTCAAAAATATTTTTATTTTCCAGAAAAAGATTTCAAAGATTTGCAAAAAATACAAACGCGAACTGGACAAACTAGAAATGTTTTTTTATTGCAACATAAGCGGATTTATTAGGAATAAGTACCTACAAAATTTCGTACAAATATATCTTGGCGTTTTGCAGAAATCTATCATTTTATAATGATTATATTAAACTTCGACACCCTGTATTTTGATAACGAAGCACATTGGGAATAGAGTGAAGTGAAACCAAGCCAGTTTTATGCCGAAGTTGTCGCATCCCACAGACAAATGACCGAGACCGGTATCGCTCTTATTGGAGCTCATCAGTACGGTATACCTCAAACCTGACAGACATACGAGTTTGAATGATTCTTGGTCTCCTCTCTTGCTCAAGGCACTGTGTATGTATGCAAGTGGGGGCGTCGGACGGCGGCAGGTGCTTCCACTAGGGCATGCGAGATAATAGTGAAGTGAAACCAAGCCAGTTTTCTGCCGAAGTTGTTTCTTCCCACAGACAGATGGCTTAGATTCGTACCTATCTCTGTCTGTGTCGCACCATCTGTCGTACCACCTGACATGCGATCTGTCTGTGGAAAGCGACAACTTCGGCAGAAAACTGGCTAGAGTTTTGTCGGTTAAAACCTAAATCCTAAATAAGACTAACAAAAATTTTCAATTTTACATGGCATAAGAGGTTTTACAAGGTTTTTTTGGCCTAAGAACTAAAGATAAACCTATTAAACCATACATTTTAAAACCGCCTCAGTCTGCTCTATTTAACCCTCATCTATAGAAGCGCCATTTAAAAAAAGATATGTCTGGTTTGTCACATTTTTATAGGACATCTGTATATTCGATATAGGCGGCCTTCAAATCCTTCGCTAAAACGATTCAATTTTTATGTAAAATTTTTTTCTGAAATGAAAAGCAAGAAAGTTTAAGTGAGTGATGTTTTAACGGGACACCCTCTATTTACTAAAAACTGATCAATAATTTAATTGGTATTGGGACAGTTTTTTTTATTTTTTTTTTACATTTTAACGTGTCTGCCGAGTTCCGCAGTAGTATATCAGTCCTCAGCTAATTTTGTTCTTCTCTGATGATTTATATATATTTATAGTCGCATTTCTTGTATATTCGAGTGTGGATTATTCTCAGAAAACCTTTAAGAACAAATGTGCGTTTGTTTTCTTCGGGATCGTTATAAAAGTAGACTTGAAGCAGCTGGGAGGGATCTTTCCGATTTTGTATATGGTATTGAATAGTTCTAACATAAGATCCAGTCCTTTGCCTTCTTGGCTAGCAACGGTTTTTGAGTACTTCCATATGTACCTTGTCCGCCCCTGTACCCTTTCTGTTTTTCTGAGTCTTCAGCGCGTGGATGACCTCACTTTTTGTAATGGCTGGTCCGTCTTCTCCATCTTCAATTACTACCTTGCGAATCTCATATCTGTCGTCATCAAAAAGCTCCTCCACGTAGCTCTTCCATCTTTTTAGTTTCTCCTCGATACCAGTTATGGTTTCATTATTTGTATCTCTGAGAATTCCTGTTTGGCGTTTTCTTCCTACCTCAGCTACCTCCTTAACTTTCTTGTGGACATTAAACGCGTCATGTTTCTGTTGTAGTTCTTCGATCTCTGTACATTTCTCGGCCAGCCATTTTTCCTTTGCCTCTATGCATTTCTTCCTTACAACTTTATTGAGTTCTTTATACTTTAACGGTGTGTATTTGGCCATCCTCTGTGTCATAAGTTCTAAAATTTCATCCGTCATCCATTCCTTCTTCTTAATGTTTTCCTTAAAACCGATCTCCTGTTTTTGAATCTTTATTATTGCGTCCTTCATCTGCCCCCATGTGGTATCTGTGTGCAGTTGCTTTCTTGAGTCTATTTCCTTCAGTTCTTTTTCCAGTTTCGTCCCTATTTCTTCATCCGTTTCCGGGTCGTTCAGTTTTTCTGTATCTACTTATTTATTTGTGGTTTCGCGTTTCACTTTCTTGAAGTGCGTGATTCTGAAATCCACGACTACCGGATTATAGTCGCTGTTAACATCTGTTCCGGGAAGGTTTTTACCGATTTTACATACTTTTTTAGCTCGAGACGCATCAATATATAATCTGTTTGATTCCGTACTATTCTGCGTCATGGTCTGCAGGCGAGACCCATGTATACAATCGCCTAGGATGTTGTTTGAATAAGGTGTTTTATACAAAGAGATTATTTTCATTATAGAACTGTCCAAGCCTATCACTATTAGAGTTTATCTCGCCAAGACCATATGCTCCAACAGACTCGCCTTCCGCGCCTGTTCCATTAATTCCATTAAGGAATGATTAGTAATTTTATTTATTTTTACATCTAGACCTGCCTTTCTAGCTGTTTTTTGAGTCCATGTGAACATGGTTTCGGCCAACTGGAACGTTTTTATATCATTTTTCCAGAGTTGTATCTTATTGGAATCGGAGTAAAAACAAAAAACCTTCAAATCGAATGTCTTGTCGTTTATCCATATTGAATCGTCCGTTGAATAGTCTTACTGGAACATAAATCTAGATTTGCTTTATTTGCCACTAACCACTTGGAGTCCACACATTTCTTGTCACCTCCTTGAGACATCTTGGAAAAAATGGGGTTATAATATAATATATTCTGCCAGTGTTATAATAGTCCGAGTAAGTTATATCACTTACATCACAGTGGCATCTTTGTGTAGAGTTGGTGTTAATATAGCAGACTTTCTTTTGTTTGCTACATTGGACGTCGTCGTTGTGTTGGAAAATCCAAATACGGAGTTTTTTACTGGATCTGTTTGAGATGATTGATATACTACTGCATGATGTTCTGGGTGGCAAACATTTTAAACAGTATTATTAAATAAATTTGATATACATCATATTTTTGCATTTTAAAAAGAAGGAATTTCTTAATGTATCAATCTTGAGGAAGCTTATCCCTGAAGTTCGTACATTGTTAAATACTTAATACTTTTTTTACGTGTAATTTAAGATTCTAAGAATTTGTGATACGGCTATGTTTTCTTTGCTACTGTGCAACCTTTAGCGCAGGAACTTATGTAAGCGGTATATAAAACTAATTCTAGGTGAAAATGCGGATGTGCGGGTGTCTGTATTTTATATATATATATATTATATGTTTCATTTTATTTTACTGAAAAAGGGTACTGAGAAATTAATGACAAACCTCCTTGAATATTTATTATTTTAATACGAAAAACTCTGAATAGTTAATATGTATTTAATTAAATTTAAAAATGACTAGTTCAACGACTGAAGAGTAATTAATTAATTAAGTAGAAAAATATTGCAGTTAAATAATATTGAATTTAGGCATCACGGTTTCTTCAATGTTTACTTAGTTTAAGGTCTCCGTTTAAGTGAAAAATCTTTATATTGTTTACAAACATTTTCTCAATTTATACTTACGTAAATTAATTTATTGTATATAAATTATCATAGCACTTATTTTGTGTAATAAAGCCTATTGATTTAATCCTAAGACTATTTAAGACTTCCGAAAACTTTACATATATATGAGTACACTTCCAGCTGTCTATAATGTATAAAAAGCAAACCGTTGTTAAATAGTGTATTGTTAGTTAAAAATAATGGGAACATATTAGGATTCCAGAAATTTTATTTTCTTCTTTATCACATTTTTTTTGACTTAAGTAATGAAAATGTCATTCATGTGGACCTCACGGCACAATTTCAATCTATTTACGTTTATAAGCAAAAATCGTAAATTAGTGATTCACTTGAATTCTCCCATATAGTCTTAATACGGAAACATTCGTATTAGGCAATTATCTCATACCTACTTGTGTTGGAATAATTGTTAAAGCGGTACTTCGCATAGTATTGTTCTCTTGATAACAAAATGTATAAAATTAACTAACTAGTTGTAAAAATAATGGTTATGTAATATGTAAAATTGTCATTACCTCACCAACTGTATATTCAGACGATTTTGTATTCCTGTCAGTATGTTAAGTAAACATTTCGGAAATATTTGTTTTGTATTATTTTATGGAGTTTATGAACAAATAGGTTGGTACCCAGCGTGACACATTGACGTCTACATTGGAACCAAAGAACAGGAACCCTTGCTTTAGGCGAATAAAGCGAAGGAGAATAAAAGAAAAATTGGAAAGTTGATATTTATCTTTGTCACACAGTTATTTAAACAATACCCAATTAGCATGCTGACGTGACAAACTACAGTGTTTAAACTGTTAACTTGGGTGACGTGTCGCGCTAACGTTAAAAAAAAGTCGAATGTCACAGACAACTGTCTAATAAGCACGACGTTTTATTCACGTAAAACACGACGTTACATTCACGGAATACATAATGTTATATTCTTGTAATAACGACGTTCTATTTACTGAATACGCAACGTTAGATACACGACTCCTACCTTATACCCACATAACAAATTGATATCCACTTTTCCCCATTCATTGGACCTGGATATCCTCAATGGTATCCAATGGATATCCATTGGACAACCATCCGATATCCATTGTACTTTCGATGGATGTACATTTGTCGCCCGATCCAACCTCCAATGGAAATGGATGTCCATAAAAATACGGAACTGGACATTCGCTTCTAGTTTCTCTATATTAATGGTAAAAATAAATTTTATATTTGATTGGGTTATGCTATTTTTGAAATTTAATAGGACACATAAAAAAAACAAAAGTTCTGTGTTTCCTAGTCTTGTGCTAGCAAAATTAAGAAGTTTTTCAATCAATGATTTTTGTTTTTTTCCTGATATTCAGGTTGAGTTCTTGCTCTAAAGTAGTCACTACGTTTTGCTACATTATTGCCATCAAGAAGAGACATATTTCGGTTAAAGTTGCTTTCTATTGAACATTTAGGGCGTGAATAGTAACGTTGGATATTTAATTTTCAAAATCAAGGACTTTGCTGGAAAATCACTTATCAGCATTAAAATCTATAGAAATTTCATTAAATGAAATTCGGTATTTAACTGATGACACTCAGTTACAAAATCTACGAAAAGAACATCAGAATTATCTGTTTGTAATAAGAGAAGTTTGTAATAATTAAGTGTTCATTTGTTGACATTCGGTACACAGTAGTTAATGGAGTGTAGGCGGTCACCACTCCTGCTCTGTACAACATCTCACAGTAGTTAATATTTAATCACCGCAAAAACTTCAATATGGCTGCAAGTTAGCATCCCCAAGATTCCAAAAACTAGTGTTTTATGGCCATTGCCACCAAGCAAATTTTAAGTAAACTTAAAGTTAACGGCCCTTAAGCCATAGCTGTTAGCATGAGTAACTATATAAAACTCCTTTTTCTCTCTCGCCTACGTTTCGACGTTTAATTTACGTCTTCATCGGGGCTGAAATAAACTGCTAACAAAAAAGATTGATACGGCAAAATTTTTCGTCATGTTTAGGGATCTGTATCTCGGAAATGCCTTAGCCGAAATTAATAACTTAAAGAGACTTTGGAAGATCGTTTCTTCTAGAATCAGGGAGGGAGGCTAGTATTAAACCAAAGTGATTTTCTAAATGATATACAGGGTAAAGAAAAAAGCACTGCAAAATGGTTGCATTTCAACCCACTGCATTTGGTAGCTAGAGTATCTTCAGAACATTCGTTCCTATGAGATTTGAGGACCTTGACTAATATCTCGGGACATGTTCGGCGGTTTTTAGTTTTATGGCCCACAAGAGAAATTACGGGGGTTTATCAAAATGTGTGCGTTTTCTTATAAGTTGCCCTGTATCGCGAGAATGCCGCTGCCGGTTTTAATGACGTAAATTATCTCCAAAAGATAAATGATTGTAAAATTAGCATTAGCGACGTACACTCAAGTTTAACAAAACCTTTCTATTCCACGTTGTACAAAAATGGCAAAAAATTTACTGAGAAACTGATCAATATTTTGTTAATAAGGACGTCATGGCGGTTGTTCTAACTTTAAGGCTCTTATTGTAATTACATTTAAGAGCCATGGTCGATATCTCGGGATGATTTTGGCAGTTTTTTGTTTTTTGGCCTACAAAAAAAATTAAGGGGGTTTTTCAAAAAGTTTGCGTTTTCTTATAAGCTGCCCTGTATCGCGAGAATGCCGCTGCCGATTTTAATGAAATAAATTATCTCTAAAAGATAAATGATTGTGAAATCAGTGACGTCCACTTAAGTTTAATAAACCTTTTCTTCCATGTTTTACAGAATGACAGAAAATTTACTGAGAAACTAATGAATATTTTGTCAATAAAGCCGTCATGGACGGTGTCCTAACTTTAAGGCTCTTCTTTTAATTACATTTAATAGCCGTGGTCGATATCTCGAGAAATTCGGCAGTTTTTGGTTTTTTGGCCTACAAAAATTATTACGGGGGGTTTTCAAAAAGCTTGCGTTTTCTTATCAGTTGCCCTGTATCGCGATAATTCCGCTGCCGATTTTAATGAGATACATTATTTTTAGAATATAAATGAATTACAAATCTGTGGCATAGACTCATTGTGCAAGAATTCCAAAAAATTTAATGAGAAACTGATCAATATTTTGTTAATAACGACGCCATGGCGTGCCCTACTTTAAGGCTGTTATTGTCATTACATTGAAGATCCAAGCTTGATATGTCGGAACGTTTTTGGTGCTTTTTTGTTTTTTGGCCTACGAGAAGAGTTACGGGGCGTTTACAAAAAGTTTGCACATTCTTATAAGTTACAGTGTTTTGCGGGAATAAAATTGCCCTCAAATCTCGGAGGAACGAATGTTCTGAAATTACCCTAGCTACCAAATGCAGTGGGTTGAAATGCAACCATTTTACAGTGTTTCTTTCTTTACCCTGTATATCCTTTAGAAAATCACTTTTTTTTACCTCGTTTAACTTTTAACGTTTAAAATTAACCTCCCTCCCTGATTCTACAAGAAACGATCTTCCAAAGTCTCTTTGAGTTACGAATTTCGGCTGTGGCATTTCCGAGATACAGGTCCCTAAACATGACGAAAAATTTTACAAAAGTTGGGTTTCTTGGGTAGTCGGTCTGGGCGACAAGTTTTAAAACTCCTAAACTGCCAAGCTTTCGACAATTTTTATTGTCTTCATCAGGGCGTCTAATGTTTTATGTCTATGTGGGTCCGCAACAGAAAAATGTTAAAAAAGGTATTAAAAAGACGGACACATGTTTACGACAGACATTGTTGAACTATGTTGAACATGATGATGGGACATTTTTATTTCCCTTACAGTTAAAAAACACATAATATAAAAATCACACGCCAAACGGCACCCACACCTCAAACAGGCTTAATGTGACTCTCACTAGTGATCTCAACTAGGCGGTCAGGAACAGTCTCTCCGTGAAAAATTTTGCCGTATCGATCTTTTTTGTTAGCATTTTATTTCTCAGCTCAGTTGCTGCGACTTCAGAATTTTAAGTGAAGTGATATTTCATAAGTTTGATAAATATCTGGTAACGGTTTTGGGGATTTTTGTTTTTTTGATTACGAATAAAATATACGAGTACCATTACCATTAACATACCTACCATTCAAAAACTTTATAAGGTAAACTAAAATCTACAAAATTATGTACTTAATTGTTTCTATTGTGTCAGTAGATTTGCATTTTAAAGATTTTATTTAAAGTTTAAGAAAGTTTCGCCGTCAGAGTGCATTTTTTTTATTTAAATGGATAACTAAGAATTAGGGATATTAGTTCAACATGGAGACCGAAGACGCTAATAATGTGTGAGCCCACAAAATTGTATCTATAATAATCACCATAGAAACGTTAACAAAGTATGACATGTCAGAGACATAAATTTAAATTATCTGTCACATATTAATTTTTTTGGTTTCTTAATTTAAAAAATGTCGTTACTAAGTGAGAGAGAATTAGAAAATATTGTGAGGTAAGTTTTAGAGGTCTTTTAGCAATGTAGAATAAGAAAAGTAATAATTTTAAACAGGTTGCGCCGGCGAGGTCTGAGTTTAAGCAACATTGCTGACTTAGTAGGCACATCTAAGTAGACGATTCAACGGGCACTTCAAAGAAGACAAAATTATGGTGTTCCTGCTTATAAAATGCGTGGGAGTTGCGGTCGCACAAAAGTTACGACACCTAGAGAGAAGATCGGCTAATTAATTTGTCTGTCAGGGGGACAAGGACTCTAAATGCCAGCAAAATAAAAGCAAGAGTGCAAGCAACAACGGGGACCAACTTATGCACCTCCACTGTCAGAAATCGTTTGCATGATCGAGGACTACATGCTAAAAGACGTGCCGCATGTCCAATGCTTCAACGTATCCATTGAGTTTCTCGAAGACGTTGGACAGAAGAACATTTGCACTGAGTAATAGCAGAGTGGAACAATTACATGTTTTCAGATGAAGGTAGATTTTCGTTGTATGCATCAGATGGACGTATTTTACTGTGGAGAGGGCGGAATGAACGAAACCTGGAAGAAAATATGGAAGCCAGAGTGCCATTTGGGGGTGGAAGTGTGTGTGTGGGGAGGAGTAATGGGGAATGGAAAGACTGACTTAGTGGTTTTAATTGGGCAAACTATGAACGCAGTTAGATATCGAGATTTGTGTATGAATGAAATTGTTATTCCCTTCGCTCAGAACTTTGGAGATGATTTTATCTTAGTTGACGATAATGCACGTCCACACCGAGCTCGAATTATTAACGAGGTTCTGAGAGAGAATGGCATCGAGCGCATGAATTGGCCTGCTAGGTCGCCCGATATGAATGTTATATAGCACGTGTGGAGCAGAATGAAACTAAAGCTGAAAGAGAGAGAGCCAGAATTTCAAAATGTGGATGAATTCGCAGTGGCAGTGAGGGAAGAATGGGAAGCTATTCCCCAGGAGTTTATAAGACATTTGGTGGAGAGTATGCCGAGAAGGGTGGCTGAAGTAATGCGAGTCTACACATTATTAGCGTCTCCAGTCTCCATGTTTAACTACGGAAATGAAATGCCTATCAACCTTCATTGAGATATCTCTGACGGTTTTACAGAAATCAATAACTTCCTATTTTAAAAATAAAACTAACACCCTATAACTTTTAAACGAAAAATTGTAGACAACTTATTTTTATGACAGACTCTCCCCTTAAAATTGACCAGATTGTTTAAGGTGTTCATTTTTTTCCATTTAAATCAATTATTCATTAAAATTAATGAACTTTTAAAGTTTTTTAGTTTATTGACGTGAGTATTCCCGTGAGAAACTTAAAAGAAAGTGCAAACTTTTTGTTAACGCCCCGTAACTCTTCACGTAAGAGTCTTAAAGTTAGGACACCTACCGTGGCGTCTTTATTAACAAAATATTGATCAATTTCTAATTAAATTTTTTGCCATTCTTGTACAACATGGAATAGAAATGTTTTATTAACCTTGAGGGTACCTCATTGATTCGTGAATGATTAATCTTTTAAAAATAATTTATCTCATTAAAATCGGCCGCGACATTATCGCGACGCAGGACAACTTATAAGAAAACGCAAACTTTTTGTAAAACCTCTGTATTTTTTTTTGTAGGCCAAAAAACAAAAATCACAAATCAGAATGTAATCACAATAAGATTCTTAAATTTAGGGCATCTGCTAAGGCGTCGTTTTTAACAAAATATTAATCAGTTTCTCATTACATTTTTTGCAATTCTTGTCCAACGGAATAGAAATGTTTTACTAACCCCCGGTACGCTACAGATTCGCGAATCATTTGTCTTTAAAAGATGATTTATTTCATTAAAATCGGCAGCGGCATTCTTGCGATACAGGGCAACTTATAAGAAAACGCAAACTTTTTGAAAAACTCCCGTAATTTTTTTTGTAGGCCAAAAAAACAAAAAACTGACAAAAACATCCCGAGATATCGACCATGGCTCTTAAATGTAATTACAATAAGAGCCTTAAAGTTAGAACACCCGCCATGACGTCCTTATTAACAAAATATTGATCAGTTTCTCAGTAAATTTTTTGCCATTTTTGTACAACGTGGAATAGAAAGGTTTTGTTAAACTTGAGTGTACGTCGCTAATTTTACAATCATTTGTCTTTTGGAGATAATTTACGTCATTAAAATCGGCAGCGGCATTCTCGCGATACATGGCAACTTATAAGAAAACGCACACTTTTTGAAAAAAAAAAACCCGTAATTTCTCTTGTGGGCCATAAAACTAAAAACCGCCGAACACATCCCGAGAAATTAGTCAAGGTCCTCAAATCTCATAGGAACGAATGTTCTGAAGATAGTTTAGCTACCAATTGCAGTGGGTTGAAATGCAACCATTTTGCAGTTCTTTTTTCTTTACCCTGTATATCATTAAGAAAATCACTTTGGTTTAAAACTCGCCTCCCTCCCTGATTCTAGAAGAAACGATCTTCCACAGTCTCTTTAAGTTATGAATTTCGGCTAAGGCATTTCCGAGATATAGATCCCTAAACATGACGAAAAATTTTGCCGTATCGATCTTTTTTGTTAGCAGTTTATATGCAGAAACATTACCACACATGACGAAGGCATAGCAGAATAAAATTTAAATAGGGATCTTTACAATTTTTTTGTTTACCAATAATCTGATTCAGTAGGGCCAACAAAACGCGTATTCCAAACATTTTTAAAGTTTCCCGCTGTGCGCAAGCATTTTGAAACGATCTCCTAAGCGCGCGAAAGTCGGTGACGTCATATAGTATAATCTCGAATGGCCGCACCGGCCGTAGTACGCATACGCCACGGTTACCACGACCAGTGCTAGGGCCGTTGAGGGTTATTTGTAGTCGAAGCTGTATTTCTAAAGTTTTACAATGGAAGACAATACTCGCAGGTAATTTGAGTACAGTACTTAAAATGTTATACCGGCAAAGAGGCACCAAGCAGTTACTGCTTGGTGACTCTTTGCCGAAATACGACAAAAAAGAACCTCATAAGGTATTTATTAGACTGCCGCTTGATCGCAATCGCAGAAGAAAATGGCTAAAAGCCTGCCGAAGGAATACACAGGATATTTCTCCTTCATATGTGAAGATCATTTTAATGTAAGTTTATTTAGTTGAGCCGGTATTGAAATAATGAGTAGATCTCTGCCGTCTTAGGGCGGCTTTTACAACTACCAGTAAAACTTAAGTTTGAAGTTAAAACACCAGATATGACGTAGATTGCATTGGTTACTTGTGAGGTAACAATGCAATCTACGTCATTACTGGTGTTTTACCTTCACACTAAAGTTTTACTGATAGTTGTAAAAGTCACCCTAAGAAGTACTTATTATTAAAATAGGGTATATTAAAATACTTGGTTATTTTTAATAATTTTTCTTTTGCTTTAGTTAGAAGATGATATGGAAAACTATACCAGATTTAAGCTAAAAGGCAAATGTTGTGCCTCATATATTTGATTGTCAACCAGGCCGAAAAAGAGCGGCATCTGCTCAGTTTACTAGAGCTGCAGCACTCAATAGAGTAAAAAGACAGCAGATTGAAGAAGCTGTTGCTTCTACTTCAAATGTCACCTAAGAGATTCAGCCTTTGGAAAATCAAAGTTTCTCAAACATTGAATCAGAAGGGCCGAGCCATGAAAATAATACTAACAAACATGAAGTGGCCACACAAACTTCTAAACGTAGTTTCTCTAAAATAAGGAGCAAAGGAGTGCAGTGCACATTGTCTAGTGTTATATCAGTTAGTCTTTCGCCTCTTCGTGTAATGTGTAAAGATATTGGGACTTATTCAAGGATTTAAAGGAATGCCAAGGGGAATACCAATGTTACGGAGACATGATAGTGAATATAGCGCAAGCAGCTCTATATCGGAATCTATATCTGAAATGATCTGTGAGCAATATGAAGAAGAAGAATATGATAGTGAATCTGATTCTTTATCGTGTAATGAAAAAATGCAGAAAGATAGAAATAATGAATTTAAAAGCTTTGCATTGAGGTGTAGTTTTATGAAAATGGAAAAAAGACCTAGGATCTATTTGGGTTTACCAGAATATGCATTTTATACTCTTCAGTCGCTTCAGAATTATTGTAAATTGTCAAATCTATATATATTTTTTGACTTTGAAAAAGATGAAAACAGGACATTGATTTGTTTTACTTGCTGATGATTTTGGCATTAGTGAGAGTTACTCTTCAAAAATATTTTCACAATAATTGCCACTTATCAGTAAATATTTAAGAAAATGTATATTTGTTACCAAAAGTTATTCCGTTAAGTTAAATTTACCACTAGCTTTTAGAGCCCGATACAGCAATGTTTGGTGCATTATAGATTGTTTAGAAATTGAAATTGAGAAGCCTTCAGATGCCCTTAAACAATCTCTAACATGGTCAGAGTATCAGAAATGTAACACCATAAAATATTTAATTTCTTGTACTCCTGATGGCATCATCAATTTTATTTCAAAGGCGTTTGGTGGACGTAGATCTGATGCAGTTATTGCAGAGCATTGCGGATTTTTAGATGTCTACCACCAAGTGTGCCAATTATGGCAGATAGAGGATTTAAGCACATTGAATATTTACTGGTTATTAAAAATTGCAAATTAATTAGACCTCCAAGTGTATCTTCTAATATAAAATTTACTAAGGCCGACGTGCTAGAGACAAAAAGAATCGCCAGCTTAAGAATTTACGTTGAAAGAGTGATCGTAGATTGCGCGAAACTGCATTTTTAGCCCCTCATGCCTGTATTGACAACAAAATGATAGCTCATACAGACCACATAATTAAAATAGTTTGTTGTCTAACTAATTTGCAGTCAGGTATAATTTCTGGAAAGTGACATGTTCGTTTTTATAAGAGCCAACCAACTAAATATATTAATAGTAAATTATTGGGCACACAAAATTTAATATGTTTGTCGAAAAAATCCCCCTTGATAGCCCCTTAATTAACTTCTACCATATTGTGTTAAATAAATAAAACAAAAATATAAATGCTTAATGTATATTTATTTATTTTACCTAACAAATATAGCTTTGAATAACATCTGTGTGGTTTTATATAGCATTAACTCTAACACAATGCCTTTGATGACTGCAATAAATATGGAAAAATATTGTGACACCAAAAATCTTGTGCGGCAGTCATTAAACTGTCCAAAAGTTCTTCATTGAATTCAACCCACGCAGTACTAAATTTACTGCTCTCTTCAAAATTTGGAGCCGCAACACAAAATAAACATTTCTTTTTATTTAGCATAAACATCTGCAACTGCACCTGTGCATTATATTTGGTTGGTATTTTATTGTCCTTGGTCAAATAATTTGCTACACTTTTGGCAGATTGTAGACAATTTCTTTCTACAATAAATTCTTCACATATGGCATCAGGTGAAGCACCAAATATTGGGTACTTGTGATTTAGATGTAAACCAATTCGCTTTAGTTTAACTTTGACGGATTTTTCTAAGCACTTTAGCACACTCTCTTCTAACTCTTTTCCTCTCTTCATTGCCGAAGTAGCTTTGAATTTAGAAACGCCCAACAGTTGTTTAACAAATACACCATCACTCTTCTTACAATGCTCAGCATCATAGCGCTTTGAAGCAGTGATTCTGCCACACCTCAAGTCGAACCATAAACTGTCTGCTTGGATTTCAGTTTTTATTGCAGCTTCAAAACACTGGTCATCAAGCATAATATGAGAAGAATAGCTATTTATGTAACCAGTTACGAAAAGTCCGATTTTGTGTAACGAATGAATGTTTGCGGGACGAGCGCAGCGAGTTCCAGCAATTTGAATGAGATACACAAAAAAGGCTTTTCGTCACGTGTTTTATACAAGATTTTTTCTAATTTTGACTACAAATACCTACTTAGGGAGAGAGTTATTATTATTAAACTTCAATATTTACTTTTAAACCACTTTGTATCTACTTAATACCGTAAAACTGTAGCAACGGTGTGCCACAACCGAAACCTGCAACTGGTGGTGACACGAACTTTACATCACCAGTTACGAAAGATTTTACTTCTCGTAACTAGTTACGAAAAGTAGGACGTTACGTCACTGTCATCAGTATTGAAAAGTGTCACTTTATATCTCAAAATTAGAAAAAATTCAATAAATTTACTACATGATGTCTGACCAGTAGACGCAAATTTCAACATCAACTGATAAATGCCCAAGTTCCCAGAAATACATTCACTTTTAAAATGTCTTATCAACTGCCTTTGTGATTTATTTTTAATGCCTATTTCTATTATTTCCTGAAACAACTGATGACTCTCTTCATCCGAGCTTAAATCAGGTTGGGCACCAAAATCGTCCAATGTGAGGTATTTTATGCTAGTACCAACTTTTGAAAGCTTACTTTTAGCCAAGTAACAGGTAGTCTCAGTCCTTGAAGGTTCTTCGCTCCTTCTATGTAACCACATCAAGAATGCTACCGCATGCTTACAACCACCTTTAAAAAGTGAAAGAAATAGTCTTCAAAACTTCAATATGTAATAAAAATAATCTCAAATACTTGTAGTTAATGTTAATGAAATTAATTTCAAATACATACTTAGGTACCTAATGAAGCAGCACAATCCTGACACAGTACATCTACCACTTCGCCTGATTGTTCATCAATATTACAAGTAACTGCATATTGTTTTTTCTTAACATTATGTTCCGGTGTTATTTTTGCTTTTACAGTACAAATTTTATCGGTCCTCCTAACTTCTACCCATCCGACAGCTGCATCTCCATATGATTCCCTTCCAGATCTACACAAATAAGATACTAGAGAAAGTAATAGGTTAAAAAATGAGTTTCTAAGGGCTTGTTGCACATAGTCACACCTAACTTTGACTTGTACTCCACTTTTGCTTATTTCTTTATTGTCAAAACTGCCCTTTCTAATAAACCGAGTTTGAAGCTAAACCAGTCTGATTCATTGGTGCAAGTTCTTTTCTCTAGTTCTATACAGGGTGTTACTTTTAATAGTGATAGGTCGTAATTTCAAGAGTTAATTTCTGAACTAAACTCAAATAGAAAAGTTCATACAGGTAAATTTGTATCCTAGAAAATCTGGTTTTCAAAATAGAGGGTGTCAAGTTAAAAAAACTAGTTTTTTTTATTAATATCTCAAGATTCTTCTGCCGATTTTGTTGAAATTTGATCTTTTGTTCACACCAATAAAGCGGTTAACTGGCACTATATAACTAGATAAAAATTGTTAGTGCCAGTGGCGTACGGTGGCCAGTCTTGGGCGTAATATTGACAAAAAATGTACGCTACTGACTTTTTTGAAAGTTTTGTATTTTTTCTGGATTAAGCGGCTAAAAATAAAACTTTTTTATGTCTTGTTATTATTTTGTATCTCACTTTGTTTTCCAGGAAAAAATAAAAACCACTGTATTGCGTAACAAAGAAAAATAAATAAATACTAATAAAATAAAAGCTTAAGTTAAAGTGTCCTAACACCCTGTATCTTGAAAACCAGACGTTTTAGAGGGCAAATATTTATATGAACTTTTCTATTTGATGAACACCCTGCATATAATAAAACTTTGGTAAGTACCTATTTACTGATTTGTTTAACACCACGACCTTCTTCAAGAAAAAAACTTTCCCTGTTTGTTATAAAAGTGGCTACCATAAACACATTAACTTTCGGTATATTGTCCGATTGGCCTCTGGAATATCCTTCTTCCGTCATCAACACCACTTAGCACGTATCTAAATAATAACTCAACTAGTACTAAGTAAATGTTAATAGTTTTCTAGTAAACCAAATAAAGGGGTACGTCGCATAGTGTATACATTTTGCCCAAATCGAATCGAGATTATTCCAGATTTATTTGAAAGCGGAGCGGGAAGCGGGAGCCGAGTCATCCTCGCGTCGCGTCGTTCAAGTATCATACTATATGACGTCACGGCCAATAATCACGCGTTTTTTTCCGAGACGGATAATTTGAATTTAGCCGCATCTTTGATTGTATATTGCAACCGTTTGTGGAAAAAAATTTTTTTTTTCCTATTTAAATTTTTTGTCAAGTTTCCTATTACAATTATACTCTGTTCAGCGAGGATTAAATATTACGTCATCAAAAACACGTCTGTCGCTGATAAAATGTCAGTAGACGATTCCAAGATTACGTCATGTGACATGTTTGCCCCTCAATGTCAGTGTCAAACGAAACTTGAAAATCGATCTTTATCATCATGTTTCAGTTTTGATTTAACATATTTTTAACTACAAGTATCCCCTAAAGTCTCTAAGCGGCCTAATCATCATCTGAAGTGCTGCTTTGAATTATGCCCTTATTGGACATGTCTTATTCTTGTAGTGTCGTTTATGTTCAAATGCGTACTGAATGAGAGAATTGAAATACCGTTTCATTCTTTCGATTTCCTGATCTGCCTGGTTAGTGAACACTGAACATGGAAATGGAAATGCTTGGGTTTGAATTTCAAGCCTTAAAGGAAGCAAAAATGACTTAGCAAGAGACGTATTACCTGATATTTCATAACTGGTAAGTTCAACAGTAATTATTCTTAAAAAGTATTTAGATAGGTATATGTGCAGGTATATTGGAGCGTACCTACTTATTTATGTTTACAATTGTAGGAAAACCTGCATTGCCCTGAAAGACAAACCCAGGCTGGTTGTTCAGCTAGAATTTCGGTTCTTGAAAGGAATTTTAGAAAAGCTAAGTGTGATCCAAACACAGGTGTGATTTGTTAATAGAGCGTAGGTAATAAGTGTATTCCTATGTTGTTTCTTTTAGGGAAAGGAAGTTTGATACAATAATTCTAAGAGCCTCCAGTCAAAAGTCAAAAGTAAACACACAAAATTTGATATTAACAATGAGCATTTTAGAAATAATTAGTTAACCAAAATCATGCCTTTTTACAGGCCCTCCAAAAAGTTGTAGGTATGTAATTGGTTCTGATCCATACAGTATTGTTTGTTTATAGTTTTTCATTGTAAGAATGTCTAGCCACTTTTAAACATACTATCATATATATATTATAGATATTTATACTAAAATATTTTAAACATTTTATTTACTTTTAAACATACTACTATTTCGTTACATATTATCCTTTTATAAAAGTCCTGCTGAAATTATCTTCTAAATTCATCTTTAGTCCAACTATGTACAAGACATATTTATATTTGTTTTTGGATATTAGGCAGGTAGGTATATTAACATTAAGTATATTGTGGAGTTGATTAGGGTCCTTCAGGAGAGTAGATGGCAAATGGTATAGCGGGGTGAGGACAGTGAATAAAGCAGCCAAGGCAATTTCTGCGTAAAGTAGAAATTTTCTTTATTCACTGTCCTCACCCCGCTATACCATTTGCCATTAAGGATATTATTTTCACTGTAAAATTATATGATACACAACATGTTTTTATATGCAGTTCTGAGCATGTCAATAAAAGTGATATTAAGTAACAATTAATACAACCTTAACAATACTGCAAATTTACACTAATAATATTAAATACAATAAACAGGTAGAGTATAATAGGTAAATACAAGTCATTCACTTATTTTTGTCATCTCATTATCTTTGAAATCCTAATTTTTTTTAAAACCTAAATATCTCCTTTCAGCACATGTTGAGAAAATACAATAGAAATGTCAAAGTTTAATTTCCAATGCTTACTTGATGTCAATAACAAGTGAATGACTTACATGTAACAGTAGGAGTTCAACACAAAAGTTCAGGAAGAAGTTCTCAAGTTGGGTATAAATTTTTGACCCAAAAAGTTGGAGTAATTAAAGCATTTAGATAAAATGAATTTCACTCGTCATTCTTCGAGTTGTCACCCCACTATTTTCTTTCAACAACTCAAAGGAAGAGATCTCTCGCATTAAAATACAAGTGAAAATAATTTGCATTTTGCATTCATGCACTTTCTTATATCTGGAGTTACCTATGTACTTTTATGGCAGTCATGTTAATTTTATAACATTTTCTGCCTCCTTTGCAACAAAATGTCTGCACTTGACCACCATATGTACATTTTTTTAACTTGGTGAGAGATTCCTTGATTCACAGCCCACTTGCCTCTGTTGAACCACAACCTTGCAAATGAGGCTTATTGTGTAAGTAAATGGATATTGTTGCGAACTCAGGGATCAATAATTCCAGTGTAACGATTTAACACGAAAACACTATTTATTTACTCCACATATACACACATGTACAATTCGACTACTAAATAACTCACTACTTAACATTTTATAGCCTTCTATTATCGCTTGGTACTTTAGCTTACTTATAGCTCGATTAAAATCCGACTACTCTTAACCACGCGCTCTATGGGCCTTTTATACACAATCCTAAAATTACAGAAAAACCTAGAAAGTTCTTGATACGACGTCTTGAATAATATCACATAAAAAAAAGGTTGTAAACAACTGCCTTCTAGATAAACAGAGCAATAAATCACTCGTGTCAGCCATGACGCAGCGCGGATAGGTCGCGAAGCTCCACCAACCACACACGCGTTGCCCCGCCTCCCATGCGGCGTCGCTGCGAATCGTAACATTGCCCTCCTCCTAAGGCTGTTCGTCCCGAACAGATAGAGTTCCATGGTATCGTGCTAATCGATCCAAATGAACGACCTTCATCTTTGACCTGGGGGTCCGCTGGATCCTATACACCACGTCATTAATCTTCTTTATAATTGTATAAGGTCCTTCCCAATTTTGGCTAACTTTGGGCGACTTCCCCAACTTTCGCCGCGGATTGTATAGCCACACCAAATCACCATCCTGGAAGCCGCGGGAGTTAGCTAGTAAGTCATATCTTGCTTTGGTTCGATCACTGGATATCCGCAGTTTATTCCTGACTTGTTCATGAACATTGTTCAGCCTCTCCTTAAGCTCCTCCACAAAATCCTCAGAGCTGAGCGACTCTTTTTCTGGTGTTCCATACATCAAATCGGCAGGAAGCCTCATTTCCCTTCCGAACATTACTTTCGACGGAGTATAACCAGTGGCTTCATGCGTAGAGCCTCGATATGCCATTAACATGAGAGGTAGATGTTGGTCCCAATCACGCTGATGATCTGCCACCATTTTAGACAGGTAATGTTCCATGGTCCGATTAAACCTCTCTACCATCCCATCCGACTGTGGATGCAAAGGAGTTGTCCTGGTCTTGCGAATTCCGAGAAGTTCCATGACCTTCTGGAAAACAGCCGATTCAAAATTTCGGCCCTGATCAGAATGAAGTTCGAGAGGGACTCCAAACCTGCAGAACATTTCATTTACTAGCACCGTTGCCACAGTCGTTCCTTCTTGATTAGGCAGGGCGTATGCTTCAGGCCATTTAGTGAAGTAATCCATGGCGACCAAGATGTATTTATTGCCCGACTCAGTCTGAGGAAACGGTCCCGCGACATCAATTGCTACCCTCTCGAATGGAGCACCTACAGTGTACTGCACCATTCGGCCGCGTGATCTTGTTCGAGGTCCTTTTGTGGCACAACAAACTTCGCTCTTGCGGCACCAAGATTCGACGTCTTCATGATAATTCACCCAGTAGAACCGCTCTTTAATTTGGCCAAGGTTTTATTGACCCCAAAATGACCTCCACTTGTTCCGTTGTGCATTTCCTGTAGTACATCTGATTTTCTGCTATCAGGAACAACCAACTGACTTACTACGCACTTGCCATCCGGACTCTCCCACGCTCTCTTCAGTAGTCCATTTTCTATTATAAGAGAGTGCCACTGGGTCCATAGCGCCTTCGGGTTTGGACTTTTACCGGCAATTTCTTGCCATTCTGGTCTCTTGTCGTCAGTCTTTGCAGAGAGGATGGGTCCAATATCTGGATCGTTCGTTTGTTCTTCTCGAAGCGTCTGTGTGGTCCAGCCATCGGTTATTTCTACCGACGTTCTCCTTACAGAAGGAAGTCCCTCACGCTGCTCAGTTCTTTGACAATGCCGACAATCTTCTTTACAAGGCCGTCTAGACAATGCATCGGCATTTCCGTGAGACCTTCCTGGTCGATGTTCAATTTGGAAATCGTACTGCTGCAGGCGCTCTATCCATCTGGCTATTTGGCCTTCAGAGTTTTTCATCTGTAATAACCATTTCAAGGCTCCATGATCAGTTCTAATCAGGAACCTTTTTCCATATAAGTAGCAATGATAATGTTCGACTGCTGTAACGATGGCCAATAGCTCTTTTCTAGTGACGCAATAGTTTCTTTCTGGCTTACTTAAAGTCTTACTGTAGTACTCAATGACCTTCTCTTGCCCGTTTTGTCTTTGAGAGAGTACTGCACCTAGGCCACAGTTACTTGCATCCGTGTCCGTGTCCAAAATAAAGAGTCAGTCTTTTATAGGGTAAGCCAAGATTGGACTAGAACAGAGGGCAGTTTTAAGCCTTGCAAACGCCTGACTGCAATCGTTGTTCCACAAGAACGGTGTTTTCTTTTCTGTTAATTTGTGCAGCGGTTTTGCGATGTCGGCAAATCCCTCCACAAATCTCCTGTAGTAAATACGTAGTCCCAAAAAGCTCCTTACTTCGTGTTTGTCTCGGGGAACTGGCCAATCTTTAATGGCAGATATTTTACTTTGGCTAGTTTTAATGCCTTGTTCTGAGATAGTATGCCCCATCTAGATAAACAGAGCAATAAATCACTCGTGTCAGCCATGACGCAGCACGGATAGGTCGCGAAGCTCCACCAACCACACACGCGTTGCCCCGCCTCCCATGCGGCGTCGCTGCGAATCGTAACAATATCTTGTCTTATCACATGTTTACACAGCATTCATTCCACTAAGTGTCAAGTATAATTTCCTTGAATTTCATTAATTATTACTAAATTCAATTAAATTTCACTAAATATTCTATGTACCCACAATAAAACTCACCAGCGGGGTAAATGACCCTCTGGGGTGAATTTTGAGGAAATCTATTAAAAAATTTAATTTACGTCACCATAAATTCTTCTGAATACCTACAACTAAATCTACAAAATGTGTACACCCAGTGATTCTAAACCTAACATAGTCTTGATAAGCACCTTTAATAAGAACATTACTTTAATGAGATTTCTGATGGAATTGAAAAGTTATGTGGTTATGCTAATGCCCAGTTTTATAAAGTCAAGTTGTCCTGCCCTAAGTATGTGTAAAATATAAGGAGAAAACACAGCTGACAATTAGTTGAATTTCTGCCTGTATGGATAAACTCAATTTGGTTCATTTTGTGAAAAAAAAACAGCAGGCCCTAAATTGATATATGAGAATTCAGAAACATATAGCTATTCACACCATTTGATTGATATGCTAGTCTTGAAGTTAAGCCTGTAGCAAAGACTATAAAAAAACCGCATAAGCTATAACTTTGGCTAAAGCAGTAGCTTAGTTTAAATTGATCTTACCTTACTTAAAATTACATAAGCATCCTTGGTGACTTGTCTGGCATGGATCGAAAGAACTACACCAGGGGACGATATTTTTGTAGACCAGTAAGTGGTTGTTCAGGAACAGGGGCTTCTTTTCAATGATTGATGGTTCCTTCGGGACGTATGTTGATGGAATTTCTTCCGCCGCTTCGTCGATTGTAATTCCTTGTTTCTCCAATATCTTGGAAATTTTCTCCGGTTTTTCTTCACTCAGTGGCTTCTTCTACATGATCCTTTAAAAACGGATCTTTCATTTCTATATTTAGTTCTACAAAAGCTCGACTCGGATTTCTAAATTTTGACGACATTTTGACATTAAGCGTCAAACTGACATTAGCTGGTGGTTTTATTATTAATAAGAACTAATAATGCGAGTGTTTTTTTGCGATCTTTTTCTAATGAAATGAGATGAGTAATGTGACGTCATATTGAACCCTCGCTGAACAGAGTATAAAGTCTGAATAATCATGTTGTGGAATTCGTCATACATTTTCCATTCTCACTAAAGCATGCTTACTGAATTAAATAGAAAAATTACGTCACAAACGTAAGTCGCGTACGCCACTTAACAATGCCGCAAAAATTTTGACATTGATTCATTGTCAGTTTGACACATTATATGGTTTAAAATGGGAACTCCTAGTGTTTTCGAATGGGAAGAGAAGTTTATTTTAAATCTGATGAAGACCTCTTTTGCCTCTAACTTCAGGGCACAAAGTAAGTAGGTAATTACTTTTGCTACGTATTTTCCACATTTAGGCTTAAAGTTACTACTTTTACTAATGCCTATATAAGTAAAAATCAGTTGACTTTAAAAAGTAAAGTTGACGTTGAAGGTAAACCTTAATGATCTTATTTACGACGTGCTGTCATATCCAGGGGACGTCACGATTCATGACGTAATTCCACAACATCGTTACTCAGACTATACAACCAAAACAATTAATATACAGTAATGTATGTGGCTCCATGACACCATTTCCGTAGTGCGATATACCGGGTGTTGCATCGTCGTTCGGGACAGGAAATCCCATGTAAATTTTAAAGGCTCTCTTATTGGCTTCCCTAATTATTTTAGATAAAAAATCTATTTTGATTTTTTGAAGAACATTTTGAACAACTTCAGACATTTTTGACTAAGGGTGACTTTTACAAGTTCAAGTAAAACTTCAGATTGAAGATAAAACTCCAGATATAACCTACATTGCATTGTTTATCTGTCAGGTAAACAATGCAATGTACATCAAGTCTGGCGTTTTATCTTCAATCTGAAGTTTTACTTGGACTTGTAAAAGTCGCCCTAACCCGTTTACGAGTTATTTCCAATAACTTTTTAAGTATTTTGCCTTTTTATTTTGCCCCTGTATTTACGGACACCAGTAAGACTTGGCTATCAAACACTAAAAATTCATGAATGACAGCTTTATTTGACAGCCGACTCTTACCTTGACTGGTGTCGGTGAATACAGGGCGACAAAAAAGACAAAATATTAAAAATGTTACTGGCCAATAATTCGTAAACGGGTTGATCAAAAATGCTTGAAGTTATCTTATTGGTTGCGAATTTTAGCGCTCTTTAAAAAAAAACTAAATACATTTTTTCACCAAAATAATTAGTTAAGCCAATAATTGACCCTATCAAAATTTACATGGGATTTCCTATGTCCCGCCCGGCGATGTAACACCCGGTATGGTCCAAAGACAGGTGCAATGGCTATCTTCGTCAAAGGAGTCAAAAGTGACGTCCTAGATTGCTTTAGTACAATAATAAAATTTAAACCAACAAGTATCACCACCCACTCAACATTCTCCATGTTGATAATGAAACCGAATAATGAAACAACAATTTTAAAACGTATCTTGAAAAGAAGGGTGTAAGGCTGGAGAGCACCGTACTATAATTTTCTCTCCAGAATAGGAGAATTGAAAGAGAAAACGCAACTGTTATGGAGAGTTATAGGATATATGCCAGTTATAGAACCTTAAATAGCACTTCTCAGTGTATAAATGAACACGAGGGTGTAAGGCTGAAGAGCATCGAACTATAATTTTCGCTCCAGAATAGGAGAATTGAAAGAGAAAACGCAACTGTAATCGGCAGTTATAAGATATATTCTAGTTAGAAGACTTTAAATAACACTTCTCAGTATAGAAATGACCACGAGGATGTAAAGCTGAAGAGCACTTCTATAGTTTTCTATCGAACTATAATTTTCGCTCCAGAATAGGAGAATTGAAAGAGAAAACGTAACTGTAATGGAGAGTTATATGATATAATTATAGGACTTTAAATAATACTTCTCAGAATAGAAATGACCACGAGGGTGTAAGGCTGAAGAGCACCGAACTACAATTTTTGCTCCAGAATAGGAGAATTGAAAGAGAAAACGCAACGGTAATGGAGACTGTGGGCTGCACGAACCAAGTAAAAAGACAGAATATTCCCATGTGGTCCACGAAAGAGAAATGTCTAAAATAACAATCGGTTGCAATGTTACTTTTTGTGAGGACCAATGAGATTACAAGTGAGGAACCATTGCGCCAGGTGGAATTAATCATACAAAGCCGAATATCTTTGGCCCATCGTGTATTGATTTGTAAACACTAATATGAAGCTGCATTGATAGTGAATAAAACATTAAATCAGTAAGACCGATAGGTACTAAGCCGACTTCCTAGGGTTTCGCCTGTTTGATATGCCAGGCAGTACCGAAAGATTGAATACAATGACCAAACGCAGACATTGAAAACTGAAACAATCGGAAACGTGGTTGCTTCGGAGAATTAAATCAAAACGAAACGTGTCATCACGTGGAAATATTACTAAATGAAGAGGGGGTTTTTCTTTTTTTAAATAGGACTTTACAAGAAGTGCTTTAAAGAAACCATAACGCTGAAGTGAAGACAATGCTGACGTGCGCTGGCCTCATTATAATAAATTACTTTAGATCGTGACGGGTCACAAAACAAGTGGGCAAAATAATTAGACAAAACAAATCGACAGGTTTAAAAGGAGAAAGAAATATTAAAGAGACATTACGGTGCGTCTCTATGGAATATATGGCGCTATCTGATTACGTCTCGTGCCTTCAACGCCCAGTCAACATGTATATGTCAGATCCGTCGAATTAATATTTTCCTTTTGGAAGGCCTCTTTCACGAGGGTCTAGGTAATATGAACTATAATGGCACTTCAATCAAAACTATGTAAGCCTCCAAAAACCAAAACACATAAACAAACAAATCGGCTCTACAATAATCCACAAACAAATCTGCTCTACAATAATCCGATAAACCGAGCTCATATGAAATTGTCCGTCTAAGTTAATTATATAGAACTGGCGATCCAGGGCCAGTCTTCCTTTCTTTCGATCTCTCCAAAAACTAAACTCTCAAACTCATTCTCTCCCCTGGCCCCGTTCCACCCAGACCGATCGTATTTCCCACGACCGATCTGTTCTTTACTTTAACCCAGATATAACATATAAATCAGTCAGCCGCCCTTAACTCATATTCCGGCTGACTCCTAGAAACGTATTGTTACGATTCGCAGCAACGCCGCATGGGAGGCGGGGCAACGCATGGGAGCGTGTTGGTTGGTGGAGCTTCGCGACCTATCCGCGCTGCGTCATGGCTGACACGAGTGATTTATTGCTCGTCTGGCTTAATCTAGAAGGCAGTTGTTTACAACCGTTTTTTTTTATGTGAGATTATTCAAGAATTCTTATAAAGAACTTTCTAGGTTTTTCTGTAATTTTAGGATTGTATATAAAGGCGCATAGAGCGGCGGTTAAAGAGTAGTCGTATTTTAATCGAGCTATAAGTAAGCTAAAGTTACGAAGCGATATTAGAAGGCTATAAAGTGTTAAAGTAGCGAGTTATTTAGTAGTCGTGTGTAGTTGTGGAATAAATAAATAGTGTTTTCGTGTTAAATCGTTACACTGGAATTATTGAACTCCGAGTTCGCAACAATTGGTGTCAGAAGTGCGTTTCCAGTGGGAATTTGAGAACTAATATTACTGAACTGTAAGTGAGTGCTTCATTGCCGGACATTTCGTGTTTATGCCAGTGACCAGAAGCCAGCATCAAGCGATGGAGGATCAACTTGCCGCCCTGCTGTCCCTTATACAACAACAGAGAGAAGAACAGGAAAAACGTGATCAAATACAGGAGCGTCGTTATGTAGAACAAAAAGAAGAGCAGGAAAAACATTATAAGGAACAAAAAGAGGAACAAGAAAGACGTGATCGAGTACAGGAGCGACGTTATCAACAACAGAAAGAAGAGCAGGAAAGACGTTATCAAGAACAGAAGGAAGAGCAGGAAAGACGTTATCAACAAAAGAAGGAAGAACAGAAACGGTTCAAAGAAGAATTAGTGAACCATCTCGCAGCTAGGGAGCAACAATTAGAAGAAAGAATAATGCAATCCGTCAACGACGTCAACCAGAGGGTTCTCGAGCTAGAAAAGAAATTCCGGGAACAACTTGAGGACGACACCGTGTCTACAGAGAGTTTTACCACAGCCAACGCTAAAATTAAGCCTCCTGATTATGACGGTACTACGGCCTGGGAAATTTATAAAACTCAGTTTGAGGCAGCTGCAAAAGCTAATGGTTGGTCCGAGCCCCAGAAAGCTACATCACTAGTGGTAGCACTTCGTGGAAAAGCAGCTGAATTACTCCAATCTCTGTCGGCAGCTGATCAAAGTAATTATGCAGCTTTAGTACACACTCTGCAACTACGATTTGGAAATGAGCACAAAGAAACCGTGTTTCAGGCCCAGCTGAGGATGAGACAGCAAAAGTCAGGTGAATCCTTACAAGAATTTGAGGCGGACATAGACAGACTCATTCACCTGGCATATCCATCGGCCCCTGAATCTTTTCAAATGCAATTTGCCGCCGAAAGGTTCATTGAGGGAGTTTGCGATAGTGACATGAGATACCACTTACGTCTAGTAAGGCCCAAGGATATCAGCGAGGCACTAGTTCGGGCCCTGGAATTCGAGGCGTCACGAGTGTCATCTAGTTCATCTCCACGTGTAAGAATGGCAACTTGCAATGAAGAGGCGAATACGTCTATGGCAGAATCCATGGCCAGTTTACATAAAGCGATGAAGGATATGGCAGTCAATATGCAAGCCCTGTTAAAAAGAACTCCTCGATCAACAGACAATCGGGGCATAAAATGTTTTAACTGCGGCAGACTGGGTCACATCAAGAGTAACTGCCGTAATAGGGCAAGAAGTCCGTCGCCGTCGTTTAGAAGACCGAGCGGCGACCAAGAACGCCCTAGGTCCCAGGAAAACTAATTCCGGTCAATGCAAGGGGGCAATTGACCATTAAGACCCCCAGGATCTTTAAAGTCAATAATTTGGGTGGCAAAAGTCTCGCAGTGGCCGGACGCATTAAGGGACAGAAAATTCAGATTACCATCGATACAGGAGCAGATGTGACCATTGTAAGGCCAGATGAACTTGTCGGATATACCATACAACCATTGCCCAATCCTATTATGTTAAAATCAGTCACTGGGGAGTCTTGCCCTATAGACGGAGAAGCCGATGTCACCATCATTATTGGAGAAAGACTCGAAGTTCGGCATAAAGTGTTGGTTGCCAGGATCAAAGACGAGTTTATTTTGGGAATGGATCTCATCAGGAAACATGGATTCTCCTATGATCACAAACGGAATATTCTCACATTTGGAGATAAGGAGTACGCATTAACCAATGGAAATGTGGAAACTAGTGTCCGCCTACTGGTGGTGGAAGATGTGAAAATTCCTCCAAATTCAGAACAAATTATCACAGTGACTTCTGAAAATGATCCTGGGTGGTCCATAGGACTGAAAATGATCCTGGGTGACGACTGAAATCATGGTAGCACGAACTTTGACCGACACGAAGAAGACTATGCCAGTACGAGTTGCAAATATTGGAGAAAAGACCATCAAGCTCAAAGAAGGAACAGTTCTTGCCAATTATGAGCCTGTGCAATGGGTATGTAATTGTGTCGAAGCAGAGACATCCAAAGTTAAATCTTCTAACCAAGCTTCCCCAGAAGTTATTGATGCTTTTAAGCGACAGTGGAGTCATCTGTCAAAGGAACAACTTCAGTCTGCTATAAAATTTGCTATGGATGAATCTGATATGTTTAACTTCAAGAGCAACGACAGTCAAACCGATTTAGTTGTCCATAAGATCAACACAGGAGATGCCCAGCCAATACGACAACATCCACGAAGGGTCCCTCTGGCTAAACAACAGGAAGTTAACAGTTTGCTGAATGAAATGTTACAGGAGGGCGTCATAGAAGAATCATCTAGTCCATGGTCGTCGCCGGTGGTTCTTGTTAAGAAGAAAGATGGTTCAACGCGGTTCTGTGTTGACTACAGGAAACTTAATGACGTGACCAAGAAGGACAGCTACCCATTGCCACGTATAGACGACACCTTAGCAACTTTATCGGGATCAAAGTGGTTTTCCACTCTAGATTTAAAAAGTGGGTATTGGCAAGTAAAGATTGCTCCCGAAGACAAAGAGAAGACTGCATTTTCTACTGGTTCTGGGCTATACCAGTTCACTGTTATGCCTTTTGGATTGTGCAATGCTCCATCAACTTTCGAGCGACTAATGGAACTTGTTTTGAGGGGGCTGACTTGGAAAACTTGCCTGGTATACTTGGATGACATAATTGTCATGGGACGTAATTTTGACGAACATTTGAAGAATTTAAGAGAAATCTTCAGCAAGTTACGGAATGCTCACCTGAAGTTAAACTACAAGAAATGCAGCCTATTCCAAAAGCAAGTCGAGTACTTGGGGCATACTATCTCAGAACAAGGCATTAAAACTAGCCAAAGTAAAATATCTGCCATTAAAGATTGGCCAGTTCCCCGAGACAAACACGAAGTAAGGAGCTTTTTGGGACTATGTACTTACTACAGGAGATTTGTAGAGGGATTCGCCGACATCGCAAAACCGCTGCACAAATTAACAGAAAAGAAAACACCCTTCTTGTGGAACCATGATTGCAGTCAGGCGTTTGCAAGGCTTAAAGCTGCCCTCTGTTCTAGTCCAATCTTGGCTTACCCTATAAAGGACGGACTGTTTATTCTGGACACGGATGCAAGTAACTGTGGTCTAGGTGCAGTACTCTCTCAAAGACAAAACGGGCAAGAGAAGGTCATTGAGTACTACAGTAAGACTTTAAGTAAGCCAGAAAGAAACTATTGCGTCACTAGAAAGGAGCTGTTGGCCATCGTTAAAGCAGTCGAACATTACCATCGCTACTTATATGGAAAAAGGTTCCTGATTAAAACTGACCATGGAGCTTTGAAATGGTTATTACAGATGAAAAACTCTGAAGGTCAAATAGCCAGATGGATAGAGCGCCTGCAGCAGTACGATTTCCAAATTGAACATCGACCAGGAAGGTCTCACGGGAATGCCGATGCATTGTCTAGACGGCCATGTAAAGAAGATTGTCGGCATTGTCAAAGAACTGAGCAGCGTGAGGGACTTCCTTCTGTACGGAGAACGTCGGTGGAAATAAACGATGGCTGGACCATACAGACCCTTCGAGAAGAACAAATGAATGATCCAGATATTGGACCCATCCTCTCTGCAAAGACTGACGACAAGACACCAGAATGGCAAGAAATTGTTGGTAAAAGTCCAAACCTGAAGGCGTTATGGGCCCAGTGGCACTCTCTTAAAATAGAAAATGGTTTACTGAAGAGAGCGTGGGAGAGTCCGGATGGCAAGACCGTAGTCAGTCAGTTGGTTGTTCCTGGTAGCAGAAAATCGGACGTACTACAGGAAATGCACGACGGAACCAGTGGAGGTCATTTTGGGGTCAATAAAACTTTGGCCAAAATTAAAGAGCGGTTCTACTGGGTGAATTATCATGAAGACGTCGAATCTTGGTGCCGCAAGTGCGAAGTTTGTTGTGCCACAAAAGGACCTCAAACAAGATCACGCGGCCGGATGGTGCAGTACACTGTAGGTGCTCCATTCGAGAGGGTAGCAATTGATGTCGCGGGACCATTTCCTCAGACTGAGTCAGGCAACAAATACATCTTGGTCGCCATGGATTACTTCACTAAATGGCCTGAAGCATACGCCCTGCCTAATCAAGAAGCAACGACTGTGGCAACGGTGCTAGTAAATGAAATGTTCTGCAGATTTGGAGTCCCTCTCGAACTTCATTCTGATCAGGGCCGAAATTTTGAATCGGCTGTTTTCCAGAAGGTCATGGAACTTCTCGGAATTCGCAAGACCAGGACAACTCCTTTGCATCCACAGTCGGATGGGATGGTAGAGAGATTTAATCGGACCATGGAACATTACCTGTCTAAAATGGTGGCAGATCATCAGCGTGATTGGGACCAACATCTAACTCTCATGTTGATGGCATATCGAGGCTCTACGCATGAAGCCACTGGTTATACTCCGGCGAGAGTAATGTTCGGAAGGGAAATGAGGCTTCCTGCGGATTTGATGTATGGAACACCAGAAAAAGACTCGCTCAACTCCGAGAACTTTGTGGAGGAGCTCAAAGAGAGGCTGGACAATGTTCATGAACAAGTCAGGAATACACTGCGGATATCCAGTGATCGAGCCAAAGCAAGATATGACTTACTAGCTAACTCCCGCGGCTTCCAAGATGGTGATTTGGTGTGGCTATACAATCCGCGGCGAAAGGTGGGGAAGTCGCCTAAACTTAGCCAAAATTGGGAAGGACCTTATACAATTATAAAGAAGATTAATGATGTGGTGTATAGGATCCAGCGGACCCCCAGGTCAAAGATGAAGGTCGTTCATTTGGATCGATTAGCACGATACCATGGAACTCTATCTGTTCGGGACGAACAGCCTTAGGAGGAGGACAATGTTACGATTCGCAGCAACGCCGCATGGGAGGCGGGGCAACGCATGGGAGCGTGTTGGTTGGTGGAGCTTCGCGACCTATCCGCGCTGCGTCATGGCTGACACGAGTGATTTATTGCTCGTCTGGCTTAATCTAGAAGGCAGTTGTTTACAACCGTTTTTTTTATGTGAGATTATTCAAGAATTCTTATAAAGAACTTTCTAGGTTTTTCTGTAATTTTAGGATTGTATATAAAGGCGCATAGAGCGGCGGTTAAAGAGTAGTCGTATTTTAATCGAGCTATAAGTAAGCTAAAGTTACGAAGCGATATTAGAAGGCTATAAAGTGTTAAAGTAGCGAGTTATTTAGTAGTCGTGTGTATTTGTGGAATAAATAAATAGTGTTTTCGTGTTAAATCGTTACACTGGAATAATTGAACCCCGATTTCGCAACAGTATTAATAGCACTTGACTGGTAAAAAGGTTCTTATTCTTTAAAACTACAAACAATCTGAACGCGCCGACACGGCCATTCTGACAAGTCGCACGTCCTCCTGCGCTAATTCAATGTTTCACCTGAAACCAAAACAAAACCACTATTTCATTTAGTCAAGTACCACCATCACGTCACATCCAAGTTACATCCAAGGTCAACATCATAATAAATCAAAATCAACTTGATCGCTACCGCTGCAACCTTTACTAAGAGATTCTCGCAACAATCTTAATAACTGTACGTTTACTCACGTATCACTAAAGCTACCGCAGTAATCATGTCTAGCAGTCACCGCAGCGACTCTAGGTCCAAAGCAACTAAACAACAAAACACAATCAAAAGATTACATCAACAATCTTTTCTAATTACATCCAGCAGTCACAGCAGCGACTGTAGGTACAAAGCAACTGCACAACAAAACACAATCAAAAGATTTCATCAAAAATCTTTTCTCATCACATCTAGCAGTCACATTAACAGCGACTCTAGGAACAAAGCAACAAAACACAATCAAAAGATTACATCAACAATATTTTCTTATCACATCTAGCAGTCACAGCAGCGACTCTAGGTACAAAGCAAATAAACAACAAAACACAATCAAAAGATTACATCAAAAATCTTTTATCAACACATCTAGCAGTCACATTAACAGCGACTCTAGGAACAAAGCAACTAAACAACAAAACACAATCAAAAGATTACATCAACAATCTTTTCTTATCACATCTAGCAGTCACAGCAGCGACTCTAGGTACAAAGCAAATAAACAACAAAACACAATCAAAAGATTACATCAAAAATCTTTTCTCATCACATCTAGCGGTCACATTAACAGCGACTCTAGGAACAAAGCAACTAATCAATAAAACATAATCAAAAGATTATCAACTATCTTTTCTTATCACATCTAGCAGTCACAACAGCGACTCTAGGAACAAAGCAACTAAACAACAAAACACAATCAAAAGATTACATCAACTATCTTTTCTCATTACATCTAGCAGTCACACCAGCGACTCTAGGTATAGCTACATAGCTACTAAACAACAAAATACAATCAAAAGATTACATCAGAAATCTTTTCTCATCACCTCTAGCAGTCACAACATCGACTCTAGGTACAAAGCAATTAACCAACAAAATACTATAATTATACTGAAACAGTAGCTTCTCGGTCTACTTTTTCTTATCTTCCGCCGACATGGTCTCATCCTTATCATTTTCATTACTAAAATCAAACATTTCATGTGCCTAACCGACAGGCACTGCCCTTAATTGATTATGAGCAAATTTAAATATTTCACCTCATATCGATCATTCTCTAAAACTTCAATAACTTTCTAAGGTCTCCTAAATTTAGGATCCAATTTTGAAAGCATTCTTTCATTACATCTTGCATAGACAAAATGTTCTATACAGAAAGCCTTAACTTCAGCTTTGCCAATGTTGAATCGCTCAGTATCTAATTTAGCAACTTTAGATATGCTCTCACAACAAAAGCAGTTTCTTTTTTTCTTCATTATCAATAAGTAGAAGCATCATTGTAGTTTTATGTTTACTACTATTCATGGCTATTTGTACCTTCCTTAAACCATCTTGCCAATTTTTACTTCCCACAATTTTGATTATCGTAAAAAAAAGACTTTTTTTTTAAAAAGAAAAAAAAACATCTTCATTGATCAGCTTTTCTAGCCATTAACCCTGCATGCACTATGTGCAACAAAACGAAGGTCATTATTACTATTAAAGCAAAGCTTTTTAATACTTGAGGTGGTAGTACACTTTTTCTGGTCTCAAACAGTTTTCATAAGTGCCCAAACAAATACGTTAAATTTCAAAAAGAATCGATTGTTTGTTTTCCAGATACAAATTAACAAAACAACGATTCTTCTAAAAACGCCATAATTTCAAGGGCGTGTCTCCTCGTATCGCTTTTATCACTTAACTTTCCAGAAATATCTAGTGAATGGTGTGCCATAGTTTTTGCAAGTTTGCCTTTAATTAATAATTGCAAAATACAAAGAATAAAATTGCCTTCTTGCCATTTTAAAAATATCAAGCGATTTTCCAGCTTTCCAGATAAAAATGAAGAAACACACATTAAATTAACGGTCAGCGAAAAATAAAAAAAGGAATAACTTTACCATTCTCCATATTCAGTTGACCTCTAGGGAAGGTTTAGACCTACACTGAATTTTCTTCATATCTAGACTTAGAGCCTTTTTTTTTTCATGGTAACTAGTTCAGATATGGCCTAGTTTCCCACATTTTCAAACAAGCAACAAACTTAAACGAGGGAATACCTGATTTTTTTTCCGTTAAACTTTTAACGCGATACTGGTATTCTTTATCTCCAGTATTTCCACATAATCGATACTTTCCTACAAACCGATCATCGTTTTTATTTGACGGGGTAAAGGCACGTTGCTTCGGATTGATGTGAAGATCATGCCGAAATATCACCGTCCGTTTACCCGCCAAACCACTAACGCAACACAAATTTCTTTTTAAGTATTTTGGTATATCTTTTTTTTTTTGTTATGGTTTACCTAATACTTCAGAACAGACTTTACCTAATACTTCAGAGCCCTACTATCAAATGCAATGCCAAGCGTATGACATGCAATATTTTATCATTCTCATCTTTTGCAAATAACTTCAATATGTCCTGTCAATATTGGTCAATATTCGTCAAATTTATTTCTGCAAGATAGTGAACTTCAAAGAACTCATCAACTAAACAACATCAAGATTCCGGATATGTAATTTTTTTACTTAAAACAAAACTCGGCAATTGCACTTTAGTTGATTGACTTGAAGTTCCTGCCAAAACTTTGCAAATATTTTCTTTTATAAAATTTCAACTTAGCTTTTTGATGACTCATAGATGGATTCTGCAGGTGCAGGTAATCCCACTTCTGATGTCAGATCCGTCGAATTAATATTTTCGTTTTGGAAGGCATCTTTCACGAGGATCTAGGTAATATGAACTATAATGGCACTTCAATCAAAACTATGTAAGCCGCCATAAACTAAAACACATAAACAAACAAATCTGCTCTACAATAATCCGATAAACCGAGCTCATATGAAATTGTCCATCTAAGTTAATTATAAAGAACGGGGATTATTAAGGGATAGATAATTATAAAAAATGGGCGATCCGGGGCCAGTTTTCCTTTCTTTCGATCTCTCCAAAAACTAAACTCTCAAACTCATTCTCTCCCCTGGCCCCGTTCCACCCAGACCGATCGTATTTCCCACGACCGATCTGTTCTTTACTTTGACCCAGACATAACATATAAATCAGTCAGCCGCCCTTAACTCATATTCCGGCTGACTCCTAGAAACGTATTAATAGCACTTGACTGGTAAAAAGTAAAATTTTTTAAAACTACAAACAATCTGAACGCGCCGACATATATATTACCCACTTATAATGTATGGTTATAGCATGGTAGAAGGTACCACTTTGTTCTCCGTACAAACTAGGTACGCATATATATTAGAAAATGGTCCTGAATACAACAGAATATAATCTCGTCGAGCATCTGGAATATTACTTCTTAATGTTATTGGACGCGACGATATTTTTCTAACATTCTTATTTTATTAATATGGGAGATCAAATGGAAACTAAAGCGCCCCCCGGGTATTGTGCTTTTAAATTGAATTATTAGCGACATTTAACTTATGTAACGTCGCTACAGATTATATCGATATCTCGACCATTTTCTCCGCACCAGCGTTCTTTTGCCATAAGGTCAGTTAAAACTCTGAAGGGGCCGGGGCCACATATTTATTAGAATTGATGAGCAACGTTGCTACTCAGAAAAGGTTATTTCCTAGTCTCTATTAAATTTATAACCTAATCGTACTTATCCTATCGCAATATCAGTATCCTACGCAACCGCTGCCATTCCTCATCTCCCATTGTGGCCCATCTTCGCACCAAATATACAGAACGCATCACATAACACATAATTAGATATTCATCACATAATCATATAATTAGATAAAATTTAAATACTATGAAGACGTAACATTACTTATATAAGTACAAAATATACCAGTAACAGTACCAGTAATACAGTAACGTACCAACTATCGCACGTTACTGTCTAGTATCTTTTCCCTTTTTTTACACTCTTTATTTAATCTTTCCTTTTTTTTTTCTTCTAACTTGAAAGAATATTTTTTGTTGGTGAGAATGAATACTAAGTATTTCTTCAGATATATTAACATCACTTACTGTCGGTTCGACACCTGTACCGGTGCTCCTACTTGTGTGTGTGTGTGATATGAATGCCTGTGCATATTATAGCCTTTGCAACTGCGTTTTGTGTGGTGTCACCCTTCAGCATTCATATTTGCCTGTATCGTGGATACCGTAATATTTATGACATCATCCTCTTTCGCGAGAGAATAGGTAATATTCCTCAATGTATATGTTTTAAACTTTGTCTATGTTTTGTACTTATATAAGTAATGTTACGTCTTCATAGTATTTAAATTGTATCTAACTTTTTAACTTTTTGTGTTCCTATAAAAAAAAGAAAATATTATTTAGTTAATTTGTTTGTTCCTGCATATGTTTCAGCCCTGATAAAGACGTAAACTAAACGTCGAAATGTAGGCGTTTTTCGAGAATAAAAGGAATTTTATTTGTCCTAAACCCACTAAAACACAAGCTTTTTAAAAAAATCAATGTACTAGTACCCCACCAGCCAATTTCGGTGTAAAATGCAAAAGTGAAAAGAGACCAAGTGCTGAGTTATTAAGCATTCAATTTGATGCTGCATTTTCACAAAATCACGAATACCTGAAGAACGGTACGGTTTAGATGCCATAAACCTTAATAAAACTACCTCTACTTTTATCCGTAGATACCGAAAATACATTATTATACTAGTTGTTTCATTTAAAAAAATGCAACTTTAATCAATTTTGTACTTTTTCGACAACCTGTATACAATGAAAATAACTTTAAATTGTACTTCCAATAGAACTTCATCTATTCCATATACAAAACTTTTTAAAATCTAAGAGTTTTGCCATAATCTTATTTAAATTTATCCAATAAATATATAATTACTAAATAAATAATAATATATCTATACAATTTAGCTCGCTGACCTTGCATAGCTACTTGCTGAGTATCGTATTTCAAAATGTCTATACAATTTTAATTTTAACTTAACCTGCCAATTTCGCATCTAGAAGGATATTTTAACATTTTTTTTTATGTTATTTGATATATCTCATATTTATAATTAAGTTTTTCTTATTATAAGATGCTGCTCTTATTGAGAAAGAAGCCAATAAACGTCTAAACTTCGACAATTTCTGCTTAAATAGTGAAACTTATATTTGCCCTATTCCCGTTAACATTAATGTTGTTACGTCAGTAGGCTACATCAAATACACATGTCTATTAATGACTTTGTGGATTTAGTTTGTTGTCACCCCATTTGAAATTTTCTTGAGTCATAATATACATCATCCAGTAGAATAAGTTGAATAATCCAAACGATGCTGGGAACACCACCCTCGACACGCGATCAATAAGAGAGACGCTGTTAACATGGCGAACGCTGTGATGAGCACCTTTGCTTAAGTCTGGAAAAAAAACATTTTTTTTATTATACAAAGCTAATAGATCCAGAAATTGTTTTTAATTTTTATAAATAGCAAGAATACCTTCTTGTTCCATATATTTGGATAATGGAATTATTGTTCTATTTATCGGATTGAAAAAATATTTTAAATCTGTGTTTCAATTTTGGTCCACCTAATTGGCTTATTTCGGAAAACAAAAGTAATGCAAAACATAACACCCACTTGACAACATTGGTTATCAAATAAACAGACCAGGCATACAGATGCAAAACATCTCTAGAAGTGGTTATTTGGGCAAACAACCTAGTTATTAAATGGGATGGGATCCGGTACTTGGGATATTTTCAAACTTGTTGAAACTGTTTAGAAGCACTTTATGAAAATATTTATATTTTTGGGTATTTAGTACCTATTTAGATATACGTATGTATAAAGCTTTTCATTATATTTTTCGGAAAAGTAGGCCATGCAAATTTGACAGATTGCTCCCCGTATAATATTTGGACTGTGTCAGTTTTATTGGTTATATTGACATAATTTAGAGGTTATAAAATGCTGCCATTACGAAGAGTTGAAAGCGAAAATAATAAATCCATATACTAGAGCTGATACTACGTTTTTCAGGTCAAATACTTGGCAGAAGTAATTCTTAAGATAACAAATTTTCTTATACTAGAGCTGGGACATCGAGTTTTGCTCACCCTCTGCACAATAATATTTGTTAAGCGAAGGTTTGTTAACACTGAACCACTAAAAGGTCTTACGTAAATGGTTCTTATTCCTGAAACCATGAAATCTTTCAATCAAAAGTATCTTTGCAGTTATCTACTCACTATATGTATATGAGCTCTTTTACAAAACACTAACGTTTCTTCACTGTAGAAATCTACAAAAAGGGAGGGACATACTCATGCTATGAAACAAGGTGCACATAAAATGCATTCATACCGCCGTCAAAATTTGACCAGGAACAGGTTTATCTACACTTCGGATTTGGAAGGTACAACGCTCTGCCTGAGAACACTGGGCTTCTTTCCAAGGGGTAGTTCGGCAGAGAAATTAAAACCGTTCTTCTTGAATGTGCTAGCTACTGAGTGATTTTGAGAAAATTTATAAGCTGATAAAAACTTTTTTTTAATATAATGCTAGCAACATCGAGGAAATGAAATTGATTTACTCAAAGTCAAACTGATGGCAGATATTAAAGTAAAACTACATTAAACCGTCATAACAACTTGTAGAGAAGTTGTTATTGGCATTTACCTTCGCCTGCTTTTAATTTACTGGTTAAAATCTTGTCAATCACATTTTTGGCAAATCAGTTTATGGATAACTGGTATGTTGCGTTTTTGATGGAATCTTTCCTTTACGATTTTTGTAACATAACCATTAACATTGACACAGTTCAAAAATTATATAGGGGTCACTCAAATAATAGCCTTTGGAAAAACTTTATGGAACGCTTTATATATTTAGATACATTTACAAGAATTCTGACGAATCTACGTGTATTTAAGGAGACTTAGATACATTTATATGTATTTATTATGATATATGTGTCGGGAAAACCCAACATAAGAGGGAAATAATAAACTCATATTAAACGATTTTAAATGTAAAAGTCTCAAATAAATATTCTGTTTCGATACAGGCAAAAAGGCAATAAATTGTGATGAGTATCTTCATATTGAAACAAAAGCTGTCGCACTAAAATCTGATAATATGCCAGACCACAATTTTATTACCCTAAATAACAAGAACGATGGAATTTTTGTTATTTCCTCGATGGCTGTGCAGAGTCGGAATGGATTAATGGTATGAGTCGCTCGATATGATTGGCTGATGTCTGCATAAATGCATTTGTTCACCGGGGTGAAAGTGCAGATTTTGTAGGTGAAACATCGCTGTCTTCCAGGCGAAATATATAGCTCGAAAAGTATCGGTCAGCGGGTTGGCTCAGGGTTCAATAAAGTGATGGTTTGGTGTTCGTTCAGACCTAATAGCTGTCTCGTGTACTGTATTAAGTGTGTTTCTGTTACCTGTGCATTATTGAGGGTGTAAGAGTTAGTTTCTCATAGTTTGCAATAAATGAACGTGTTATTGCAAAAATAGTGTATTTATCTCTGTGTATCCAAGTAAAAGTGTAGCTATTATCACACAACTGTCCTCCTGTTCTGGTCTGGAAAGTGACTTTAGGTGCTTTAGTCAGACATTTATTCTAATCAAAGTCGATAAGTAAAGAAGTTCTGCGTTGTTTTATTATTTTGTGTGTGTCGTGTGTTTTTGATTGTTCGTTTGGATGAGCTTGCTGTGGAGGGTTCCTGGGTTTAAATGGCAGATACATCCATACAATATTGAGTAGTAAAGATTTCACACACTCTTTGTTTAGTGTTTAGCGGTACACAATGCTAGTGTATATTCATCTGTTTAAATGGCATCTAATATTAATGTAAATTCTTCTCAATAAATGGTATATACATCTATATATCGAAGTGTATAGGTGCCCAATATTCTCAAAATGTTAAGGCAATCAGGTATTGTAAAAGGTTAAGTAAGTTATTGAAGTCGTTTAAGTCAGCTCAAATCCATTTTCCTAGCAAGCGCAAAGACCAAGCTGTGATTAATAGTTTTTGACAGATAATCAAATTTTGCATCTAATGATACTATAAAATACAAAGTGTCTAATTTAAACTAAGCGGGTTATTACTGTTTGAAGTTTGTAAAAATTTAGTGTATAAAAGTAGCAAACATATTATGTAACCTATAAGAATGGTTGAAAATACCTAAAGCTGCGGCCTCTCGTTGTCTCTGTTTTCGAAATTTGTCGTCCCCTTTCAAGCAGTACAAAAATTGCTTCCACTTTGGTAATTTATGTTCGGTTTGAGTCGTTTTTTCCACAGTTACTTTAACGGAAGGTGCAGCGTGAATACTGGACACCAGTGATGTCCTTTTGGGGCTGTGGTACAACGAAGCTGTCTACAAAGTCAAAAAAAATTCGTTTAGTACAACAGTAAGGCAGTAAAGAAAGAGCGTGAGATGTAAGAGCGGTGGTGCTCTTTACAGTAAAGTAAGTTGAAACTTACATTGTAAATAGGGCATACTATCGAACTTCGTCTTCTGCGGTTCTCAGCGGTTGCGCTGACATTATCTACAAAATCTGCAGCTGAGGTGCCAATAAACTCTTCTGTCGACTCATCGCAATCTTCCCAATCATCTTCGTCTACTGGAATTTCGCCACTACCCACCTAAACAATCATTAGAATAAGTTATCAACATTTGCCTACAATCCTAGTCCTACTTTAGTAAAATAATGTACTCCTGCAAATTCCAACAGGGTGGCTATACAGTAAAAGAAGCTCATAAGCAAGAACCAATCCAGAGCTGTGGCGTAACGTACTTTTGGTAAGTCGGTTCTCGAATCCAAACTTATTGTTGATAACGTTAACACAGTAGTTATGCCTAAAGAAATTGAACGTTATGGGATTAAACGAGCAAATGACATACGTACATAAGCCTACTCTGTCGCTTGTGGCTTCTCGATGTATCCAGAAAGAAACCCATGAGAGAACCAGGATTAGTATGCAGGGAACGTAGACTTGAATTAGAAAATATCCGGTGTGCCGTTGTAGATTAAAAGATACTTCTAAGACCGAAAATTTCCCTAGAATGATTTTTGTTATTTGTTATTACACCATCAAATTCATCAAAAAAATTCATCAAATTCAGTTCATCAATTATCATGTAACAGTTAAATGAGAGTTAAAAGGCGCAATTACTACTTGAGTTCTTCAAAATGGCCACCATTGTTTCTTATACATAAGTCAACTCTTTTGGTGATTTGATCATCACTTCTTCTGATGGTCTGGCCCTGTATGGAGCGAAATGAATTCTCAATTTTAAGTTGTAGATGTTCCACATTGTCAGTTGGTGTTGAATACACAATGTCCTTGATACTTCCCCAGAGAAAATAGTCTAATGGAGTCAATGAGAGCGATCGTGGCTGCCAACGCACAGGACCATGGGTGCCTATCCAGGAATTCGGAAAACGGATATCCAGATTTTCTCTTACAATTCTTGCATTGTGAGCACGTGCTCCGTCAAAGCCACTCTAAGTTGTGAAGTGTCTGTAGAGGCATTTAATCAAACATATTTTCCAAGTCATTGTTAAAAAATTGAAATACCCCACACCATTTGAGCTGCCGTTAATAAAAAAAAGTTCCTACAAGTTGATTGTCTAATATTCCAGCCCAGACATTTAACGAATATCTTACTTGGGGCCTAACTTATCGTATTAAATGAAGATTTTCTTTTCCGTGGTAATGCAAACTTTTCTTGTTGGACGTAACGGAATTCGTAAATAACGACTCATCTGCTCAAAGTATTTTTCTTGGAAAATGAGCATCTTGTTGCAGTTTTGCCTGAAACCAATTGCAAAACTGTAATCTTCTTTCAGCATCAGCAGGAGGTAATTTTGGCACAGCTTGAAACTTGTAATCGTGATATTGACGCTTCTTTAGAGTTTTTCGTACATAAGAATCACCATTCTACGACTTTATGTTGTAGGATGAATCTCAATTTGAGCCAAAACCTTAACTTCATTAAGATTAATATATAGAAATAAGTTCCTTGAAATTCTACCAAATGTGGTTCTGTGGGGTTACCACCTCTCTGGAAACACAATTTTCTAATACCAGCACTGAGTTTCTATTATTTGGAATGTACATATTGTACTTAAGTAGAGATATTAGGGGGAACCCTCCCCCTCCCTCCTTCAACGTGCATGCGTAATCCTCCTCTGGACATCCTATGGGAGAGCAACTTCCTCCGAATTTTGAATTTGCATGACGTCCTCCTCTGGGTTACTGCTTCACGCTTATCACAAAACCCACCACCACCACCACTACAAAACCGCCACCAACATATGCATATAAGCAAGTTAAGACACAAGTTGACATACCAACTGCACACAAAACTGCCACCAACATACAATTATAGGCAAGTGAAGACACACGTTGGACTACAAACAAGTTTAAAATATTATTGCAAAATATGAGTGAACTAGTTCATTTGACATCATTAGTTGAAGAATTGTTACCCACAAACGTCTACATGAGGGAATTAATGGAAATGACACCACTAGCTGAAGAAAATGTACCTATAGATCTGTCTAAGAATCAATTAACGCAGATGACACCATTAGATTTGGATTTAACAAATAATCAGTTCTTTGATTTGAGCAATGAAGATACAGACAGTTTTTTGTCTACACTTCATCCAAATGTAGAGTTACCAAAGCCAATTCAGTTTATCAACTTGATCACTGCAGATGTTCCTCTCCACCTTATCCAAGTGGGGAAGACAGAAACGGTTTTGACATGGAATGTGCAACTAAGGAACAACAAAGTGAAGAAGACATAGTGACTTGTATTATTTGTTTTGCAGATGTGAATGAAGTCTGTTATCCAAATAGTTGTAATCATAAATTTTGCTTGCAATGTAATACAAGATGGACAGATGAACGTTGTTTCTCATCATCAATGTTAAAAGAATGTCCCTATTGTCGCAAAAGTTATACATATTTGATTAAAATATCAAAGAAAGTAATTAGACATCACTATATGTAGCAATTAGACATCACTCATAATGAGAAAAGGTTATTATGTAGGAATTAGTTTTAATGAATCCTTTAGTTTAGGAAATTTATGGAAAATAAAACAACACAATAGTCCAAAAGTAAAGTGAATGAAATTCTAAAATTAATCTTGATTGTAATAAAACTTTTGACAAACAGTGCAACGTTTTACAACAAAAAAAAATACAATTAAAGTCAATTTACTAACTTACGTTTTAATAAACAAATGTCCTGTGGCCATTGGTCGGTTTTCAGGAGAATTGCAAAAAAATACACGCTTCCGGATGTGATATTAGTAAAAGCCTTTTGTTACACACGGCACACACAAGGTAACCTTATTTTAAGTAATCTGAACGTTTGTAGTGGTTTTTGATAAATTTAAATGTTCCAGAAAGTGGCCCTAGGCTATGCAATTTGTTACAAAAAAAAACACAATGAGTATGTTTTCTCCTATTTAGACGTAATCTCTGCATACTACTGGAACACACACATTGCTTGATTGTTAAATTCTTCATTCTTGATTGTTTGCACATTTACTTTTGCTACTTTGGCAGTTCCTTCGGTAGAAATTTCATAGGGAGCATCTTGAACGATACCATCATCTTCAGTGGGCTCCTCTGCCTCATCATCCTCTTCATCGACTTTGTTTTCATGATATGGACGGACTATCCTGAACAAAACGTGTGTGTTTCTGTTTGTAAATTAAAGTTCTGTTAAGTGATTGTGTGGGATTCAATTTGAGGGTGACCGTTGTGTTCTCAGTTATACAGAGTGCTAATTATGTAAGTCGTCACCCCAGTATAGGTTTGTTCTATCTCCACTTTTTATGAAATTTTATGTTTTGGTATTTTCTAGTATTTAGGCTTGCTTTGATCTATATTCACCGAAAAAAAAAGGTTTTTTTTAAAGAGAAAGAAGAAATAATTTGTCCTATCTCCATCTGTAAAACTTGCTGCAGATTACTGGTTTGCTCTATTTGCAGAATTTGCGATTTTCGAATATTTTTAGGCTACGTCCATAATAGTATACATTGAGCCTTGAAAATATATTTGTTCTATCTCAAATTCAAGTACATTAGAACTGGAGATAGAACAAATTTTGTACTATAGCTAAAGTCGTATTTGTTCTATGCCCATTTTAACCAAAGAATGGATTGGATTTGCCTATGCCGTAAAACATTTCAGATTTTCTTTCATTTTTCGAACAGTGTATCTCTTATTGTATTGTAGGGGTAGATACAGGAAACAACAGGGAGCTCCCAAACTTAAAAAGCTAGTTAAAAAGTGAGTTTTATTGGTGTAGCCCCTTTAAAATGAGTGATAGAAGTTCAACTCCACCCAAACTATCCCCTAATACTGAGAGGTAAGTTAGTTAACAATTTTAAGACCTTTAGGGTTACTGTAAACACGCGGGACTTGCATAAAACATAACCTCAATAAAAACTGCCTAATAAACTAAATACAAATTGAAGTGAACTAAAATTAAGATCGGTATTTGCGATATTGAAGCATACAGTGTGAAAACAACTTAAATTTCCTGAGAATAATATTCACTTGAATTCCTTTTTTTAGTAAGTAGGTATGTTATATAATTATATTAATAAGTAATTTTTATATTCAGGTGATTGGCATGTACCTATACTTACCTAATTGGTATGTGTCGTGTGTGTTCTTATAAAATTACGTCAAGATATAAATATTAGTTATCTTGATACCTAGGACATTATAAAGATAACTATATGTATACTTTGACCGAAGGCGTTATGTTCTAGAAAGTTCATGGTGTGTTCAACGTTTAATGTACGACTTCTTGTACTAAAAAAATCAAATTTTATGTATTATGATCTGGTATAAATTATAGATAATTATACCTGACCTGGTATTTACCGGGGCAACACACAACAATGGTTGATCATGATTTATAAATTATTTACTTATTTAATTACTGTCGATTCGGATTCAGTTAATGCCCAAGTGAATTACTTATTTCTTTATGCGGATTATGGCATTATTTTTAATATAAATGACTAACAGAAGTCATTAGTATGAAATAGTAGAGCAGTCGGACATTAAAACAATCATATATCAAAGAAACTTTTTAATGTTCTTCACATTAATTAAAAATCAGAATTATATGTGTAATACTTTTTTAGGTTAATGAATGATATTCTGAAAAGCAATGAGTCGACTTATTCTCTGCTTGCTGAGTATAATATAGAGATGGATCGTATCCAACGAGTCAAAAGAGACATATTAAAAGAGTCATATTTGAGAGGTACTGAATATAACGTCAATATTGAGATATAAGATATTGTCTGCGAAGATGGTGCTATTATATTTACAAATAATTCAAATAATCCAGATGGAGCACAAGATTGCCAGCCAGTTGATGCCACAACAGTTATTCAGACAGAACAAACGTTGATATTTCAATCGAAAATAGGAATACTGAAAATTGCAAGAAGCTTACAAGGAAAAGGCAACGATGTCCCGAGAAATGGGTAATGAATGTGAGGAAGAAAAAACGAGAGGCGGGACAAGAATATGTCGATATTAAAGGTGAAACATTAAAGGTGACACAATGCAACAACGGGTATTCCTAGGTCTCCTTTAAAAGGAAAAAATGCAAAAAGAGTTATTGCAAATCAAAAAAAGGATGAAGTGCGGCAACATATCACGTCTTTTCCATTAGTCGAATCACATTACTGTAGGTCGTCAACAAATAAAATGTATCTAGATTCCAATCTAAGTTTGGCAAAAATGTATCGACTGTACTGTTTAAACGTTGAAAACCCTGTAAAATTTCATATTTATTCAAAAATATTTAATGCTGAATATAATTTTGCATTTCATAAAACCTAAAAAAGATACTTGCGATAAATGCGCCGAATTTCAGTTAGATCAAAACCCTACTGACGAAAGAGCAATGTTCCAAGAAATTTATACAAAAAATAAAGACCTAGCAAAAGCTGAAAGGGAAAAAGATAGACAACTTATTGACAAGTGCACTATAGTGGTTACTTTTGATTTAGAAAACGTTTTCTCTTTACCAAAATCAAATGTATCTAATCACTTTTTCAAACAAAAACTAAATTGCTACAACTTAACTGGCTATTGCAATATAAACAAGACAGTGTATTGCAGTGTTTGGCACGAGGGAATGACTGGTAGGAGTGGCTTGGATCTAGTAAACGCTTTAGTAAGAATTTTATCAGAAATTGTAAAAGATATTCCTGAATTAAAGCGAATCATACTTTGGTTAGTTTTCTGAGCCAGGACATAGTTCACTTCAAGAAGTAGACTCAGCTCATAGTGTCATTGAAAAACACGTTAGACATTTAGATATACATAGCCCTCTCTCATTAATACGTTGTCTCATAAACTTGCCGCAGGAAAAGCTTAAATTTAAAATTATTCAAATGAATAGTTCTGAGTACAGAAACTTTAGCCCAAAAGTGGTATCCAACCTAAGGTATGACTTAATTCCATATCCAAAACTTCGACATATCATATATGAAAAAAGTAATACATTTACAATCCAATACAAGCTCTCTTTTGAGGAAGAATTTATAACTGCTTTCATACTCAGTAACGCCAATAAAAAAACAACGCGCAAGCCTAACTTTGAAAAGTCAAACGACCAGATATTCCCAAAGGCGCCCATTTTAAAAGTCCATCGAGAGTTATCAGAAGAAAAAAAGAACGCACTGTTTTCAATGCTAAGTACAATGCCTCTGCAGGAAAAAACTATTACAAAACATCAATTTTGAAGAGCTTTCGGCCTAAAAATGTGAAAGATTAGAAATGAAAGCCAAATTACTTATTGAAACCCCATTTATTTATTAGCATAAATCTCATTAAAGAATATAATAGTTTTATGTATTACGTTTTTTATCTTACGTATTTTGGAAACTAAGTTTTTTTGGAATTGGCTAGTTTTATGATTTTTGCAACTTACTTTATATTCATAATGTAATCTAATTACTTAAAAAAAGAATGCCTATTATTTTAATGATTTAAAAAATGTCGAAAATGTTTTATTTTAATTATCCCGTTCCTACATCGCCTTTTTATTTTTTTGCGGCCGTACGGTTAATTTGATTGAAAAACTTTTAAGAGTAACGTTGTAGAGTTTATGGTCAGCTATCATCCTGTAATTTTTTCAATACCACAGTTTTGGCTGTTTTGGAAAAACGCCTCGAAAAGTGAAAAAATTAGAATTTGGCGCGTTACCCCCGCCATGCATGTGCGGTGTCGCCAACATAATAATTTTTTATGTCAGAGTCTGAGCCGATTTTCCTTTCTTATTTATTTTGAGGGACTGTCATGTAGTAATAAACGTGATCATGCAGTGAAAATTAACCGAAAACCTGACGATGATGTTCATAAATCATACGGTAAGTAAAAGTTACGTTTATTATTATCATAATTAGTAAAAGGAAAATCATTCCAATTTGTGTATGGCTGGTTGTCTAATTCATTTTAGATTAGCAACAGACAACGGATCGACGATATGTCTCTTGTCTTTGTCAATAGTAAAGCTAAAAGCTAGGTTAATGTATTATATAAATAATATATAAATAATTATTAAGGACGGCGAGTTGGGTTGAGCAAACCAAGAACCAAGCTTGAAATGTGATGGTACTCTACAAATGAGTTATAGTGGAATTGGCGAAAAGAAAATACGGATTGGCGGCTCTTAGAAGAACCATTTAATTACATACTACAAAGAAAGTGAATAACCACCCATGTGTTTAACATCAAACACAGAGGTAAACAAGAACAATAAACAAATAAATAAAATACACGACTAGATGTGGCACATCAGAGAAATTGTTCAAAATGACCACCTTCTGCAGAGGTACAATATGCAGCAAGCCTCTGTTCAAAATTGCGACATGTATTGTCCAACATCACCACCGTGACTTGACCACAAATTTCTTGAATGGCAAGTTTCAACTCTTGAACATTTGCATATTGTTTATTTCTCTGGTAGAGACGATCTTGAATGAATCCCCAAACAAAAAAATCACATTGATTCAAAACCGGAGAGCGAGGTGGCCAATTAATTGCTCCAAACTTTCCGATCCACCTATCACCAAATGTTTCGTTTAAAAAACGTCTATTTTGTAGTGCAGTGTGACATGACGCCCCATCTTGCATGTAAAAAACTCGTTCTAAAGGCTGGATGGCTTCTACAGCAGGCAAAATGTCATTGCGAAGCATATTGCCATATTTGTTGCAAAATGCCGATCCACACATTTACAGTTGCTCGACGTTGTCATGCACTATATGTGGGTTTTGGAGTGCCCAAATCCGATCATTTTGTTGATTTGAATAGTCAGTCAATCCAAATGAGCGTTCATCCGTGAAACAAATATTTCTAACAAATCTTGGGGCTGCAATAATTTTTTTGGTCAGGATTTCACAAAACTCCATTCGGGGGAAAAGGTCGGTCGGTAAGAGTTTTTGATGGTTCTCTTTTTTGTAGCTTTTAAAACTTTTTTTTTGCAGATAATTATGGATGGTCGATCTACTAAGTCCAGTTTCTTGGCCAATGGTCGAATACTTTTGGAAGGATCATCGTTTAATGTAGCAAGAACAACAAGTTTTGCCACATTTTCATCCTCTGGAGCCGCACCAGCTTGAAGTCGTCGCTTTCGCTCACAGGAACATATCGGGTTAATACTTCCAGTTTCCTCAAAACGAGCAAACACCGCCTGAAGTGAACTGCGTGCTGGTATTGGTCGTTCAGGAAACAATGCAGCAATGTTGTCTCGAATTTGAGTAAATGAATTACCACCCCAGTATTGTTTTAAAACAAGTTTTCTCTCCTCAAAATTCATAACTAATGAAACGTTTAAATAAGCAATAATAAAAATAAAAGTTTAGACTGTATCAACAAAATGGTTCCTAATTTCTATGTTCAATTGTTTATTGCTGTCAAAGTGAACAAATGAAAATCGAACCTTTAATATCAATAAATACAAGCTTTCGGTATATATTACATTTTTATTTCGGGGATATTGTGTGTGAAAAATTGAATGCAATAAGTACCAAAATAAGTATATTTCCATAATCAATCTATACATAAATTTCTTAACGGAAGAAATTAACAAGTGGACATGAAAAAAAAATGTAACATAAATTTAGTTAATAACACAGATAACAACAATTATTCCTATAAAAATACTATCACCTTTATTAAGATTTGTTGTCACTAAAAAGAGTTTTTTTCACAGGCACTATAGTCTCCAGATACATAGATAAAACATGAAAGAAACTGGTCTTAGCAGATCAAACATCCATCGCTATCTGCTATACTGGTCTTGCTTGTTTGCTATAAACATTTGTTCCACCAATGAACGTTAATTTGGATTAATGGGTCCCTCAAATCATCAAAATGAATGAGTTTGGACTCTCTAAAATCCACATACATTGCAGGACAACCGAGACCATGGCGCACTGTATTTGGTTTTCCAATGAGATTTTGTCTGTCATAGAAGAATCCAGCACTTAGCAAGGGTTTTTTACATGCAGGATGGGGCCTCGCGTCACACAGCACTGCAAAATAGACACTTTTGAAGTAAAACATTTGGAGATAGATGAATTCACCTCAATAGACGATTTCAGAACAGCTGTTTTTGATTAGGTCCGCCATACTTTATTGTGGGAAACCATGTAGCCAAACATACGAAACTTTCCGTGTTTATACGGAAATGATCCACAAGGATCATGACAATTCACATGTTGTTGGTACTTTTGGGGTGAGAAATCTTTTATTAAAAGAATATTTTTCTGTTGCTATTTACATTTTTTCACATTAGTTTTCCTCTTACCGATTTTAAAACAACATAAATAAATTTAAGTATAAAAAAATTGTGAGAATGGCAACCCCGCCGCCGGTTTATTAATTTGGATGTGTAAACGTTTGAATAACATCGATTTTGTTGCTTTGAACATTGAAACTTATTGAAAAAGTCGTTTATTTCTAATTTTTGTGCCGAGAATATTTAGAAGTGAATATTACTTCAAGCTTACTGGTGATGTCAAGTATCCTTATGACCAGAAAGTGGAAATTATAAACAATTTAATTGACTTTATAAAACTGGGCATTAGCATAACCGCGTAACTTTTCAATTCCATCAGCAATCTCATTAAAGTAAAGTTCTTATTAAAGGTGCTTATCAAGACTATGTTAGGTTTAGAATCACTGGGTGTACACATTTTGCAGATTTAGTTGTAGGTACCTATTCAGAAGAATTTATGGTGACATAATTTAAATTTTTTAATAGATTTCCTCAAAATTCACCCCAGAGGTATAATTACTGGTGAGTTTTATTGTGGGCACATAGAATATTTAGTGAAATTTAATTGAATTTAGTAATATTTAGTGAAATTCAAAGAAATTTTACTTGACACTTAGTGGAATGCATTTGAACATAATTTATGAATTGATTTACCTCTCGTTTTAGGTGCTGTGTGAACATGTGATAAGACAAGATATCAATTTACTTACACAATAAGCCTCATTTGCAAGGTTGTGGTTTAACAGAGTCAAGTGGGCTGTGAATCAAGAAATCCCTCACCAAGTAAAAAAATGTACATATGTTGGTCAAGTGCAGACATTTTGTTGTTGCAAAGGAAGCAGAAAATGTCATAAAATTAACATGACTGCCATAAAAGTATATAGGTAACTCCAGATATAAGAAAGTGCATGAATGTAAAATGCAAATTATTTTCACTTGTATTTTAATGTGAGAGATATCTTTCTTTGAGTTGTTGAAAGAAAATAGTGGGGTGCTTAACAATTCCAGTGAAATTCATTTTATCTAAATGCTTTTATTACTCCAACTTTTTGGGTCAAAAATTCATACCCAACTTGAGAACTTCTTCCTGAACTTTTCTGTTGAACTCCTACTGTTACATGTAAGTCATTCACTTGTTATTGACATCAAGTAAGCACTGGAAATTAGACTTTGACATTTTTATTGTATTTTCTCAACATGTGCTGATAGGAGATATTTAGGTTTTTAAAAAAATTAGGATTTCAAAGATAATGAGATGACAAAAATAAGGGAATGACTTGTGTTTACTTATTATACTCTACTTGTTTATTGTATTTAATATTATTAGTGTAAATTTGCAGTATTGTTAGGGTTGTATTAATTGTTACTTAATATCACTTTTATTGACATGCTCAGAACTGCATATAAAAACATGTTGTGTATCATATAATTTTACAGTGAAAATAATATACTTGATGTTAATATACCTACCTGCCTAATATCCAAAAACAATTTGTGTACTTTTTACAACTTTGACACCCTGTCCTAACTTCAGAGAGAATCGGATCGGAAGCTCCAAAATGGCATTATAAAACCCCACTTAGTAGTGTTTATAATTTAACCAGCACCAAGCCACACTTAGCTAGCTACAACCTTTGACAACAACAATTGAAGCTCCTCTTGGAAACATTATAAAATATTTTTGTAATGCTTTTATTCCAGCCAATGTACCAAATTCTTGATTGTAAGTCATGAAATATGAAATAAGACATGAAAGTCTTGTAAAAGGATTCTACGTGGTTGGTCTAATGACAGATTTAGAGAAGTATTTAAATGGTAAGTTTAACAGGACTTTTATAAAAGGACAGTATGTACTAAAATAGTGCTATGGAAACATCTTGGACTTCCATTGTCTATATTGAGTTTTTTTACACGACATTTCGAGCAGTGGAATCTCTGCTCGTTTTCAAGTGAAACTGAAACAAGCAGAGATTCCAGCCTCACTTGAAAATGAGCAGAGATTCCACTGCTCAAAACATCATGTAAAAATACTCAATAAAGACAATGGAAGTCCAAGATGTTTGGCTTAATAGTACATCATTGTCTACCACCTTTAAACAAAAATAGTGGTAAGTTTAAAAGCAGATAGTATGTTTAAAATATTTTAATATGTTTAAAAGTCCACAGAACTTTCTTATGATGAAAAAAATATAAACATGTCTTGTACGTAGTTGGACTAAAGATGAATTTAGAAGATAAGTATTTAAATGGCAAGTTCAGCAGGACTTTTATAAAAGGATAATATGTAACGAAATAGTAGTATGTTTAAAAGTAAATAAAATGTTCAAACTATTTTAGTATAAATATCTATAATATATATGATAGTATGTTTAAAAGTGGCTAGACATTCTTACAATGAAAAACTATAAACAAACAATACTGTATGGATCAGAACCAATTACATACCCACAACTTTTTGGAGGGCCTGTAGAAAGGCATGATTTTGGTTAACTAATTATTTCTAAAATGCTTATTGTTAATATCAGATTTTGTGTGTTTAAGTTTAAACTAAAATTAAACTACCTCATTATCAAGGTATGTATTTGTCTTGCTGACACAACTTTTGACTGGAGGCTCTTAAAATTAATGTATAAAACTTCCTTTGCCTAAAAGAAACAACATAGGAATACACTTATTACCTAAACTCTATTTACAAATCATACCTGTGTTTGGATCACACTTAGCTTTTCTAAAATTCCTTTCAAGAACCGAAATTCTAGCTGAACAACCAGCCTGGGTTTGCCTTTCAGGGCAATGCAGGTTTTCCTACAATTTTAAACATAAATAAGTAGGTATGCTCCAGTATACCTGCCCATATACCTATCTAAATACTTTTTAAGAATAATTACTGTTGAACTTACCAGTTATGAAATATCAGGTAATACGTCTCTTGCTAAGTCATTTTTGCTTCCTATAAGGCTTGAAATTCAAACCCAAGCATTTCCATGTTCAGTGTTCACTAACCAGGCAGATCAGGAAATCGAAAGAATGAAACGGTATTTCAATTATCTCATTCAGTACGCATTTGAACATAAATGACATTAGAAGAATAAGACATTTCCAATAAGGGCATAATTCAAAGCAACACTTCAGATGATGATTAGGCCGCTTAGAGACTTTAGGGGATACTTGTAGTTAAAAATATCTTAAATCAAAACTGAAACATGATCATCCCAAAAGTACCAACAACATTTGAATTAGTAAATTGTCATGATCCTTGTGGATTATTTCCGTATAAACACGGAAAGTTTCGTATGTTTGGCTACATGGTTTGTTTGACCCACAATAAAGTATGGCGGACCTAATCAAAAACAGCTGTTCTGGAATCGTCTATAACAACAACTACAACGAACACCCTTAATTGGTGACAAGAGAGAAATTGTCATGTCATCGTGGTTGTCGTATTGCTAAACTAAAATGAATTAGACAACCAGCCATACACAAATTGGAATGATTTTCCTTTTACTAATTATGATAATTATAAACGTAACTTTTACTTACTGTACGATTTAAGAACATTATCATCATGTTTTCGGTTAATTTTTGCTGCACTACATGATAGTCCCTCAAAATAAATAAATTAGGAAACTCGGCTCTGACCCTGACATAAGAAATTTTTATGTTGGCGACACTGCCAAATTGAAATGTTTGCACTTTTCAAGGCGTTTTTCCAAAAAACAGCCAAAACTGTGGTATTGAAAAAATTACAGGATGATAGCTGACCATAAGCTCTACAACTTTACTATTAAAAGTTTTTCAATCAAATCAACCGTACAGGCGCAAAAAAATAAAAACCAATTTCCCATGTTAATCTCCTATGTCCAGGGTTCTGCTGGACACCCGGTATAATCGTACAGCGATATTAGATATCGTGTTGAATATTCAATAAAATGGTTGTTTTTTTTTGTTTAGTACTTATTCTATTATTCCCTAGAGCTACTGCTTACAGCTAGAAAGACACGTGGGTAATATTATTAATAAATTATTGTTTTATTCTATGTACTTAATTAGTATTCTATATCCAATGTAGTAAGTTTTTGTTTATAAAATTGTCCTATCTCCAAACAGTTTTAATTATTTATAAAATAATTGCATAAAGCGATTCAAATCTCTATTGACTAAATCCAGACTACAATGTATGCTTCACGACCGTGTCGACTATCAAGACTGTAGATCTTGTCAGGCACTCAATAACTCACTCAACATTCACCAACCAAACACACAAATTGTCACAAAAAGGAGGTAGAACAAACCTATACTGGGGCGACAAAGTGTTTATATATTATCATACTCCTGTATATCATATTTTGTATATTCGTTTTCTGCTAATGTGATTACTAAGGACTGGGCCTCAAAAGGAGCCTCTTGAAGTTTACATCATGGGTTCTAATATTTGAACCACCATACATTTTAAGTGTCTTGTATAATGTATTACCACAACGACCCTTAGTGTGCCTTTGATGTCGATCTTCTATTCTTAGAAAAAAGCTAGCGGCATGTGTATGTAATTATCTTTTTCGGCAAATATAATTTTTATGTTCATGTTATGGTTCTTTCACATAACTCATTTCACTAAAAATTCCAAAACAATATACAAGTTAGCTTGAAAGTTTGTATCCAAATCACAAACGCTCAAGTGCATCTTTTAAGCCCAAGATGTGTCCTAGAGCCCACATTGAGAAACAAATTTATACAAGCAACTAGGTGACCTTGACCTGCCCTATACACTTCCGAAATCATGTTATGGTAGACATCCTATAGTGGAAGGTAAAGTTCTAATGTCAGATACAAAATATTTAAGTAGGTATACTATATTGTTGCGAACTCGGGGTTCAATAATTCCAGTGTAACGATTTAACACGAAAACACTATTTAGTTATTTCCACAATTACACACGACTACTGAATAACTCATTACTTAACACTTTATAGCCTTCTAATATCGCTTCGTAACTTTAGCTTACTTATAGCTCGACTAAAATACGACTACTCTCTCGGGCGCTCTATGCGCCTTTTATATACAATCCTAAAATTACAGAAAAACCTAGAAAGTTCTTTATAAGAATTCTTGAATAATCTCATATAAAAAAAAAGGTTGTAAACAACTGCCTTCTAGATTAAGCCAGACGAGCAATAAATCACTCGTGTCAGCCATGACGCAGCGCGGATAGGTCGCGAAGCTCCACCAACCAACACGCTCCCATGCGTTGCCCCGCCTCCCATGCGGCGTTGCTGCGATCGTAACATTACCCTCCTCCTAAGTCTGTTCGTCCCGAACAGATAGAGTTCCATCGTATCGTGCTAATCGATCCAAATGAACGACCTTCATCTTTGACCTAGGGGTCCGCTGGATCCTATACACCACATCATTAATCTTCTTTATAATTGTATAAGGTCCTTCCCAATTTTGGCTAAGTTTGGGCGACTTCCCCACCTTTCGCCTCGGATTGTATAACCACACCAAATCATCATCCTGGAAGCCGCGGGAGTTAGCTAGTAAGTCATATCTTGCTTTGGCTCGATCACTGGATATCCGCAGTTTATTCCTGACTTGTTCATGAACATTGTCCAGCCTCTCCTTAAGCTGCTCCACAAAATTCTCAGAGTTGAGTGAGTCTTTTTCTGGTGCTCCGTACATCAAATCTGCAGGAAGCCTCATTTCCCTTCCGAACATCACTTTCGCCGGAGTATAACCAGTGGCTTCATGCGTAGAGCACGTATGCCATCAACATGAGAGGTAGATGTTGGTCCCAATCACGCTGATGATCTGCCACCATTTTAGACAGGTAATGTTCCATGGCCCGATTAAATCTCTCTACCATCCCATCCGACTGTGGATGCAAAGGAGTTGTCCTGGTCTTGCGAATTCCGAGAAGTTTCATGACCTTCTGGAAAACAGCCGATTCAAAATTTCGGCCCTGATCAGAATGAAGTTCGAGAGGGACTCCAAATCTGCAGAACATTTCATTTACTAGCACCGTTGCCACAGTCGTTGCTTCTTGATTAGGCAGGGCGTATGCTTCAGGCCATTTAGTGAAGTAATCCATGGCGACCAAGATGTATTTGTTGCCCGACTCAGTCTGAGGAAATGGTTCCGCGACATCAATTGCTACCCTCTCGAATGGAGCACCTACAGTGTACTGCACCATTCGGCCCCGTGATCTTGTTCGAGGTCCTTTTGTGGCACAACAAACTTCACACTTGCGGCACCAAGATTCGACGTCTTCATGATAGTTCACCCAGTAATACCGCTCTTTAATTTTGACCAAGGTTTTATTGACCCCAAAATGACCTCCACTTGTTCCGTTGTGCATTTCCTGTAGTACATCTGATTTTCTGCTACCAGGAACAACCAACTGACTGACTACAGTCTTGCCATCCGGACTCTCCCACGCTCTCTTCAGTAATCCATTTTCTATTTTAAGAGAGTGCCACTGGGCCCATAGCGCCTTCAGGTTTGGACTTTTACCAGCAATTTCGTGCCACTCTGGTCTCTTGTCGTCAGTCTTTGCCAAGAGTATGGGTCCAATATCTGGATCATTCATTTGTTCGTCTCGAAGTGCTTGTGCGGTCCAGCCATCGTTTATCTCCACCGACGTTCTCCTTACAGAAGGAAATCCCTCACGCTGCTCAGTTCTTTGACAATGCCGGCAATCTTCTTTACATGGCCGTCTAGACAATGCATCGGCATTTCCGTGAGACCTTCCTGGTCGATGTTCAGTTTGGACCTTCTGTCCTTTAATGCGTCCGGTGTCTGTAACACTTTTGCCACCCAAATTATTGGCTTGACTTGATTGATTGACTTGACTGATCCTGGGGGTCTTAACGTCTTCGGTCAATTGCCCCCTTACATCGACAGGAATTGGACTTTCCTGAATTCTAGGGCGGTCTTGGTTGCCGCTCGGTCTTCTAAACAACGGCGACGGACTTCTTGCCCTATTACGGCAGTTACTTTTGACGTGACCCAGTTTACCGCAGTTAAAACATTTTATGGCCCGATTGCCTATTGATCGGGGAGTTCTTTCTAACAGGGCTTGCATATTGACTGCCATATCCTTCATCGCTTTATGTAAACTGGCCATCGATTCAGCCATAGACGTATTCTTCTTGTCACCGCAAGTTGCCACTCTTACACGCGGAGCTGAACTAGATGACACTCGTGACGCCTCGAATTCTAGGGCTCGAACTAGCGCCTCGCTGATATTCCTGGGTCTGACTAGACGTAAGTGGTACCTCAGGTCACTATCTCGAACTCCCTCAATGAACCTTTCGGCGGCAAATTGCGTTTGAAAACATTCAGGGGCTGATGGGTATGCCAGGTGAATTAGTCTGTCTATGTCCGCCTCAAATTCTTGTAAGGATTCACCTGACTTCTGCTGTCTCATCCTAAGCTGGGCTTGGAACACGGTTTCTTTGTGCTCGTTTCCAAATCGTAGTTGCAGAGAGTGTACTAAAACGGCATAATTACTTTGATCCGCTGCCGACAGAGATTGGAGTAGTTCAGTCGCTTTTCCACGAAGTGCTACCACTAATGATGTAGCTTTCTGGGGCTCGGACCAACCATTAGCTTTTGCAGCTGCCTCAAATTGGGTTTTATAGATTTCCCAGGCCGTAGTACCGTCATAATCGGGAGGTTTAATTTTAGCGTTGGGTGTGCTAAAACTCTCTGTAGATACGTTGTCGTCCTCAGTTTATTCCCGGAATTTCTTTTCTAGCTCGAGAACCCTCTGGTTGACAGCTTCGAGTCCCTTGTTGACGCCGTTAATGGATTCGTTAACGGATTCGTTAACGGATTGCATTATTCTTTCTTCCAATTGTTGCTCCCTAGCTGCGAGGTGGTTCATTAATTCTTCTTTGAATTGTTGATGACGTTGCTCCTGCACTTGATCACGTTTTTCCTGCTCTTCCTTTTGTTCTAGATAACGTCTTTCCTGTATTTGATCACGTTTGTCCAGCTCTTCCTTCTGGTGTTGATAACGTCGCTCCTGTACTTGATCACGTTTTTCTTGCTCTTCTTTTTGTTCTTTATAACGGCGCTCCTGAATTTGATCACGTTTTTCCTGTTCTTCCCTCTGTTGTTGCATAAGGGACAGCAGGGCGGCAAGTTGATCCTCCATTGCTTGATGCTGGCTTCTGGTCACTGGCATAAACACGTAATGTCCGGCAATGAAGCACTCACTTACAGTTCAGCAATATTAGTCCTCAAATTCCCACTGGAATCGCACTTCTGACACCAATTGTTGCGAACTCGGGGTTCAATAATTCCAGTGTAACGATTTAACACGAAAACACTATTTATTTATTTCCACAATTACACACGACTACTGAATAACTCATTACTTAACACTTTATAGCCTTCTAATATCGCTTCGTAACTTTAGCTTACTTATAGCTCGACTAAAATACGACTACTCTCTCGGGCGCTCTATGCGCCTTTTATATACAATCCTAAAATTACAGAAAAACCTAGAAAGTTCTTTATAAGAATTCTTGAATAATCTCATATAAAAAAAAACGGTTGTAAACAACTGCCTTCTAGATTAAGCCAGACGAGCAATAAATCACTCGTGTCAGCCATGACGCAGCGCGGATAGGTCGCGAAGCTCCACCAACCAACACGCTCCCATGCGTTGCCCCGCCTCCCATGCGGCGTTGCTGCGATCGTAACAATATTGTAATCAATAAAAACTACCAATATGTGTGTTATACCTTTATAAATATTTTCCAAAATGTGTACAGGTTGGTTGTGAAGTTTTCATAGAATAGGATAGAACAATGAAAGTAGCTGGTACTTTATTACTCCAGCATTCTTGTCTCCTGATAATTCACAGCCAACTTAATGAGTTTTTCCATTAAACACACTATACTTGTTTGCTCTATATATAAAATATCGTATAAAATAAAAAAGTTCTTGCAACTTCAACAGCATTTTTATTCCAGGTATAGTAAGTTAGTTGCGAAGGGGGTTCTTAATTTCAAACTAATAAATAGTCTTTACTTGTTTCTAAAAGTTACTTCAAATTCTATGCATATAAGTCGAAACATTTTCAACTGAGTTTACAAGAAATGGCCCCAGCTTATATGCCATTTAGTTTTAAAGAACTGTAGCTCTCTTAGTTGAAAAGTTGTTCTATTCCACCAAGAAACCATTCCAGAATGATCTATCATTCTTGACAACTCACTAATATGATATTGAAATAAACAATGTGCTTCTCCAGAGTGGTTCTGCAAACGTCAAGATTGTTCCTCATTTCAATTTGAAATGTTTGCTAGTGAGTTGGCCAAAATGATTTTGTTAAAAGTTCTGCAATGGTTCTCTAGCATTTGTTTAAGGTGGTAGACAATGATGTATTATTAAATGAAACATCTTGGACTTCCATTGTTTTTATTGAGTTTTTTCACGACGTTTGGAGAATTGGAATTTCTGCTCGTTTTCAAGTTCATTTAATGGTTCTCTAGCTTGTTGGAACAAACCTCATATTAAATCACTACACAAATGTTTTTTTGTTTGATGATATTTAGGTAGTTTAAGAAATTAAATGCTCAATTAGGCAAGACATCTTTTTGTGTAAGTAATTTATAATTTAAAATCAATAATCATATATAGTTAACAAACAAAAATACACTTCTCTAAATACCAACACATACAACTGAAAAGGTCAACTTTTATAAGTTGACCTCCAATAATGGAGCTATGCCCAAATGACAACTGAAATGATATAACAGTAAATTCATCTGGTAGGAAATATTCTTTTTCTACAAACGTCAAATAATGACGCATGTTACGCTTTCATTAGACAAACGAAAAACTAACCTTTTTTGAGGATCAGAATGTGAGTGTACTTTTCCGCGCGTTGCCCAGGACAGCAAGCGAAAAAGATTTTTTCGCTTGCTGTCAATAGCAACTACCACCAATCAATCAATTATTAAAAACGTCATTGTCACTTTGATTTAAATTTTTAGATTGTGACTTCAGTTATGCTCAGTTGTGATTCACATTACTTGAAATTGATCGTTTGCAGAAAAAACGTTGTATGCATTACAAGCAAAAAGTAATTTTTTTGCTCTCGAGTGATTGCCGCTCTCCGCTTCGCGTCGAGCGGCAAACTTCACTCTCCGAGCAAAAAAGTTATACTTTTCGCTCTTAATACATAAATAACTATTTCTTTATGATGAGGAATAATCTCGACTAATATTAACTCGATCCATAGTGATCATCGAGGAACATTATGGATGGTGTATGGATATGGGAATTATGAATCGCATATGACATATAGGTAACCTATATGAAAAGGCTACTGGGACTCTCACCACGGATCCTAATCACACAATCCAAATCATATAGCAGTACCAGTACTTAAATTCAGTCTGGTAGAAACATAATCTTTTCTCAGGTGATGTTGCTGTGTTTGGAACAATTTTTACTTGACTGCAATCTGCATTAAATTGTAAGCTTGGAAAATGGTAAACTATATAATATTATGTAAGACATAGGCATAAGCATAGTTAAATGTGTGGTCTATTCCCAGGGCATTTGGACACTAAGGTAATTTCTGGGTGAGTATATTTGCTACTTTTGGAAATCTTGTTCATGGTTGATGGTCCAGTTCAGTCCTTCTCTCATCAATAACTGCTAGTATGTGGTCTTCCTGTCTCAATTTTTGTTACTCTACTCTGGCATCTTATTGTGCAGAAGTTGGTGGTTTGCAGGTTGCAGATGAGTTTTCTGGGTAAAGCGATGAATTGTGTTAATAGTTCTGTGTGGTAGTTAGTTGCTTATTAAGCCAGTTTACTTTTCCTACATTACAAACGCAGCATAACAATTGGATTTGAGTAAAATTTGAGAAATAAAGTAGTTATGTTTGAAAATTACAAAATTTGAGGTTAAAACCTGATAAATTCGTTCGTTAAGCTCGATTCGCACCACTCTCCGATCTAGTAACTTTTCTGGTAACTTTTCAATTGTTTTTAAAAGGTGCGTTTACAATGTCATGGGTGGCTAGATGAATATCTTCCTGAAAACGACTATACACGCTATTTTTTGTACTTCCGGAAACTAAATCACGCTAAGAGTCTAGAATTATTAAAAGGTACCTTCTCTCCTTTTAAAAGTAAAATTCCTGGATGGATAGCTCATCAAATCGAACTGAGATAAAGTCATGCCGGCCACAAAGTTTACGCTTTTGTCATTTTGCCACTGATACATTAAATCTCTGGATGTATAGGCGTCTGGAAAAAATTCGATTATTGAATTATTCCTATAATATTAGATTTTCTAAGAAGCTTACAACTTCCTAATAGAAGGGGACATGACTGTCTGTCCATCGGAAAACTTTTCAATTCCATTGGACATTTTGCTTTTATTGTTAAGCTGCAACGAAAGAAAACTACTTAATTTTTAATTACGTCTTCTTGCTAACAAGAATAACTCTATAGATGATGCTTAATATAGTCTGACATGGGGATAGCAAGTTTTTCTGTATATTAAATAATATTTCAGGATATAGCTGTGGATACTGCATTAATATGTAGATGTGCAAAGATAAGTTGCTGCAAAGACTTACTTTCTTTAGCTTTCTATAGAAAATACAGAGTAATAACAAATATTTGTGTTCCGTTGTGTTCTAATAAGACAGAACTTGCTTTAAATATTTTTATGAAGTTTGGTGGACTTAATTTAGGTATAAAGGCTGAGAAGAAAGACCAATTCTAAATTCTGCCAATGGCAATTGATATTGACTTGGTAATTAGTAGTTATAAAGGCGGGGTTGTGGGACACTTTGACTTTGAAGCAAACGTGAGCCCCGGTTTGAGAACCTCCAAATAATGGACCCCACTGTCATTGGAAGAGACATACTTTAAAGAGGTGACATGTTATATACGTCAGCTAGGCTGCATCACACTGCCCATTTGCACAGTATTACACTTAGGGGTTACTTTGTTAGGTTAGCACTAACTTTTTGGTTGTTTTATTACCTAACTAGGTAAAAGTAGGTATTGGCAACATCGCAAATTAGATTTAAATCTATGGTTATTTCATATTTCTAGAAATTTTTATTTTCTTTTCTTCCAAAAATCACCAATTTAGGGAGCTCCTTCTAGGGCCCCCAGGCAATAATCCTATCCAGGTTCCCAGACTATGGAATCAGGTCTTTTTAAGTTGATGAATGGATGTAAGCAAAGACCTAGAAGATATGGACTAAGCCAACCATTCTGATATTTTCCTAAAAATGGCCACCTTTTTAGGCTGGAAGGCCAGTACTATTAAGATTCCCATAATGGACTGTTGTCATCAGCGCACGTCATACAAGCGTCATAGAAAATTAAAGCCGGATTGAATATTGATTGTATCGATTGTTGTTGGTTTTAGTTAGGTTGAAGTCTTAAGAAAACCTTGGAGCTAGGACAGGTAAGGGCTAGGAGCCCTAGCGCTTTCGTTCTAGGAAGTGAATGTAAGGTCGTTATTCGATTGGATTGAAAATAAGAAATATTAAAAATTCTAACAGTGACCACTGTTTTGCAATAATTTGACGTAAGACGTCACGACGTCACCGAAACGTTACTTCCGGCGGATATCGTCACCAATTTAAAGATGTTCACCGCTGAAAAGGGCGGTAAAAACTACAAAACATGAGGAGGTCTCCAGATTAGCTCAATGGATGTGTGCTGATCAACTTTTCAGATGATCGACTCCAGGTATCCTGTTATTTCACTGAGTTATGTAATATTGGAACCTCACCACATTTTCATTCGATGAAATGGGAAGGAGTTGAAGAGTTTTCATTCAGAGTTGAACCAATGGAACCGAAAGTCATTAAAGCAGGGACCCGAAATGACTGGGTCAGTTAGTAGCGATGTAACAACCACTAATAGGCTCAGGGTGACGTCGGGTAGTATAGGGGCCCACCCTTCCCCAGCCAGTGTAGAGGGCCCCCCTTTTGAACGGCATAAAATCTCGATGGAGGCAGTGGTGCCAGTGAAGAGCCTGTGATCGAAGAGGGGAATCCTAACCCCACAGAAGAAACGTCTCGCAGGATGGAAACTAGTTTCACCTAGGAAGAGAAACTCCTAGCTACTTCAGGAGACTCGGAGGTCGAGAGGCAGGAGAGGCAAAGGGAGCCACGCAAGGGGAGAAATACTCCAAGGTCGAGTCCACAGTCAAGCCAAAGAGAAGAAAGGAAAAGAGAAAGGCGCACAGGAACCAAAACAGGACAAAGAACGGGGCGGAGCCCATTGGTGCGGGATCATGCAGCGCGGCCATCAAAAGGGAGAACCAAGTGGTCTACGTCTCCGAGAGAGAGAGTGGCGGAGCGGTGACGCATGCAGAGGCGGAGCTTATCCATGGCCACCTAATCAGGGAGATGAGAAAGGCCATCACGGGTGATGAGGACCGACCTTGAGGTTTTGGGAATCCAGCTTGACGGATTCCGAATGGTTTCTGTTCACAGCGGAAAACGAGGAGTCAAGAAATTGGCTCTTGTCTGGCTGTCATCCGCTGGTGATGGAGAACGCCATGGCGATATGCGCAATGCGGTCGCTGGAGGCTCCATCACCAGTGGAGGTCGGCTTCATGTTGAGACCTTCAAGTACTGATAAGCCAAACGTCGAAGAGGTGAGAAAGCTGTTAGACCTACAATGAGAGATGAAAACACAACTCCATGGAGGGCGAAGCAGAGAACTGGTGCCTGACCTTTAGGGTCAGCAGGGATGTTGCTGACCATCTTATTGGGACAGCAGGGTGGCTCTTATTTTATGAGCTAGTCACCATCGCTGATCACCACCGCTGCTCCGGAGCTGGTTCCATTCCAGGAGTACTGGATACTTGCAAGGGAAGTAGTGACCGGCGTAGTCATTAGATGGGCAATGGGCTAATTCAGTCCATTTAAGACAGCGGGGCCAGACGGTATATTTCCAGCAATGCTGCAGGAGGTACTGGACAATTTGCTCCCGTCGCTGATCAGAGTGTTTACTGCGAACGTGGCACTGAGATGTGTCCCTGAGACGTGGAGACCCGCAAACGCGGTCTTCATACAAAAAGCTGGGAAAAGTGACTATAATGTCGCTAAATCGTTTAGACCCATAAGTTTGACATCCTTTCTAATGAAAACGTCAGAAAAAATAGTCGATAGATATATTACAGAAGTTAATTTGGCAAGGCAACCCATAAATAAACGGCTCACCACTCTGTAGAGCATAATATGGAGAAGGTATACTCGAATAACGAAGTGTTACTAGCACTTTTTTTCGATATTGGGGAGCATTCGACAAAGCCAGAACAAACCACATCTGCGAGGTCCTTAGGCCCTTAGGACTCCAACACTGTTGATAAGCTGGGTCAGATCGGCGCTCCGCAACCGTAGGGTGACGGCTTTTCTGGGAGATCACCGGAGGGAAATCGAGGTCGAGAGCGGCTGTCCACAAGGCAACTGCTTATCATCTCGACTATGGTGTCTCTTAATGGATGGTTTCTACGGGGGTTTTTAGGGGAAAAACGTCCATCGATCCGTTTCCCTTACCAGTCATCATCGGTACATTGATCAGTTTCTCGTTACAAGTATTCCGTTCTATCAGCCTGTTCAAGCGCTCAGTGAAATTATCCATCGGCCGTTTCTCCTCTAAAGTATGTCCCGTCGGTACCCTTCTAAAAACTTAAGATCAATCTTAGATGCACAACACAGTGGGCTAATCTCTATAGACATATCAAGTAGGTTACACATAGTAGTTAGACTGTGCCTATAACCATTCAACCTCTTAACATCAGTGATGAGTCTCAACAACATATTCGCATTTGTGCTTGTAAATTTTGAAATCAAACCCTAAATACCACAGCAAATGGTTTTCGAAACAAACCTCATATCACTTTTAAAAAGACGTATTACTGTGCAGAGGTTGGCACCCCATTGCAAAGGTCCAGGCAAAGAAAAATGTTGTTTTGTTTGGTGGCTTCTAGCGGGCTTTTGACCCTTCTCCATCCATATCTCCGTATTATACCTGCAACACATTCTACGCTCCAACAAATGCCCTAGGTTGCTGATGGATAAATCACCACAAATTAGCAATTTCTTATTGTCTGTATTGCAATATACATGTGTATGCTTGGCTTCCACCTCCTCCACCAGTGACATGGTTTGCGACGCCTTTTCCCTGGATACAGATAGCAGCTGCTCAAGGAGTACTGCAAACTCAAAATTTTTCTCATCCGTGTACAGACACCTATCTGTTTGTGTCGAATACTCCGACGATGACCTCATCTTCTGTTCCAGTTCTTTCCTAAGTTTAACGATATCCTGCCTATAAGAGTCATTACACTTCTCCATCTCCATCAGCTTGTTCCGCAGCTTCCCATTCAATGAAGAAGTTTCTTCACAGTTCTCAATCATGGGTGTCCTCTCCAGCTTCTCTCTATCTCGTTCTTCTCTCATTGCTGATATTGCTCTCTCAAGCTGAGCAACCTGTACCGTTCTTCAGATATTCGTGATTTTGTGAAAATAAAGCATCAAATTAAATGTTTAAAATCTCAGCACTTGGTTTCTTTTCAACCACCAAAATTGGCTGGTGGGCTAATAGTACATTGGATTTTTTGCGGTGTGTATTAAATATTAACTACTGTGCACCGAATGTCAATAAATGAACACCAAATTATTGCAAACTTCAAACAGTAATAACCCGTTTAATTTAAATTAGACACCCTGTATTTTATAGTATCATTAGATACAGAATTTAGTTTCCTGTCAAAACTATTAAACATTCCTATAGTTTGGTCTTTGCGTTTTCTTGGAAAATTGATTTTTTTCTGAATTTGAGCGGACATAAACGAATTAAGTAATCTACTTTACCTGTTACAATACCTGATTTTGAGAAAGCAAAATTTATTATCATTAGTACTGGGTGTTTACTAGAAAACTTTATTTAGGAGGCTATAAAATTGTGACAGAAAAGGATGACATAACGAAAGTAAATGGACTTTTGTTTCTCCATTCTTTTTCTTTGATATTTCACAACCAAATAGACGAAGTTTTCTAATGAACACACCGTATTTGTCAGATATTAAATTATAAGTTACAAAATTATGATCATGAAGATTATTTAGCAGTCATCTGAATGTTAAAGTATCTTTATCTAGCATAAAATATCAAATAAAACAATAAAATATTATATTACAAGAGTTCTTATAAAATTTTGCATCTCTATTACAAAAAAATTAAGTGCAATAATATAAGAGTAAAACAACATAAACAAATAGTTATAAAATTTGTTCAAAATGACGACCGTCTGATTCTAAACACAAACGTATTCTGTTTTTAAATCCTTCACTCGCATTGCGTAACATATAGGGAGTTATGCTTCTGAAGGCCTCTCTGATTCGTTCCTTCATAATTTCTGTTTTTTTTTGGTTGGTGGCGTATTATACACGATTCCTTTCACATATCTCCATAAAAAGAAATCGGGAGGCGTTATGTCAGGGGTCAATAATAATAATAATAATAATAATGACTTTATTGCAGTTCAATCTTACATACGTAAATCTAAAAAAAAAACAATAAACGCAGCAAAAAACGAACTGCAAAGGGCGAAGTCGAATCGCAGATTCCTCACTTAACCCATCTTAAATGGTGTGCTCCATTTAAGAACTCCCGGACTTCACGATGATAATGAGCAGGTGCCCCATCCATTTGCAGCCACATGGTTGTTCTTGTATCTAGAGGAACTCTCTTCGAGTCGAAATGTTCGTCAAAAAATAAGGTCCAATCACATACTGTCCCATTATGCCCCCCATACTGACCACCTATGTTGGTTATTAATAATTCTAAATTCATGGGGGTTAAAATTAGAATAATAATGAAAATTGTGTCGGTTAAAAGAACCATCGTTATGATAAGTACACTCATCACTAACTGAAAATAGAACTGATTCAAAAAAATCTTCTTGTTCTCCAACTTTTTCTAACACCCACATACAAAAGTCCACTCGTTGGCCAAAATCGTTATCGGAGAGTTCTTGATGTAGTTGTATCTTATAATCGTGATATTTATGTTTTTGAAGAATCCTTGATACGCTTGCTTGGCTAATATTTAAGTTTTGTGCAATTTCTCGTTGTCCGACATGGGGGTTTTCAACTACAGAGCCAATAACGGCTAATTCAGTTTCTTGGTTTTCTGTAAATACTCTCGTTTTGGCAGTCGTTTCATACGGAACACTACCAGTTTGCCCAAATTGAACCAACAGCCTTTCAAAAACGCCTCTATTCGGTCGAGTTCGGTTAGGAAACCTCTCAGCATAAACCCTTGATGCTAAAAGACAATTTTGCAAGCATTCTCCTAGAATGAAGAACATATCGACTCGTTCTTCTGTTGTGTAAACCAGCATTTTGATTAAATAAAAAACTCCCTGGATGCGTTCGTTTTGAAGCTCGATGGAGCGAGTAGATCGAGCGCCGAGCTTAATGACGTCAGATATAATTGCGCGGTGTACGCTCCTTGGCACCCGAACAAAATCGAGCGCCGGAGCGTCAGTGTCAACGTCAAATCTAACAGAATAGACGGCAAATTTTAAATTTCAGCGCGTTTTTGCACAACTTATCATTTTGTTGTTAATGCGATGGATATTAATTCATCAGTTCATCACCAATATTTATTTCAATACTCCATTTGCTCATGAGCGGCGAGGAAGAAGATGACGAAACCAACTCAGGGCGACTCACTCAAAAAAGTTGAAGATTGTGAGGAGAAAATTGTCCCCTGTTCTTGTTCCTGTATTCTGAAATGTTTGAGAAATTGCTAAAAAAAACGAAGAAGTAGACCCACAAACCCGTCATCGCCGCGGCAATAATAATGATAATAAAAATAATAATAAGAAACTCAGCAAACACAGAAAACTACACCCAAAATCCCAGAGATTGACAATCACAAGAAAAGACGGAGGTCGGGGGCTAATTGATCTGCATGAATTCCATGACAACCTAATTAAATCATTAAGATCTTATTTCCACAAAAAGGATCATCCGCTTCATAAGAGTATTTGCGCCTTGGACAAAACTACACTCCGCTCAATGTAGCGAGTCGAGTTGAAGTTGAGTCTGTGAGCAGGACCAAGATAAAACTAAAGGAATGGACAGGAAAGCAGCTTCACGGGAAGCACTATGGAATTGTAAATCAAGAACATATAGACAAAAAACTTACATACACATTTTTGCGGAATGGTCAGCTTTATCCCGAAACGGAGCCACCAAAAACTACAGAAAATATATCATGAAAGACCCTACTACCAACAACGATAAATGTAGAAAATGTCAATTCCCAGAGACAGTCGACTATATAATATCTTGTTGCAAATTACTGCAGGAAATGCTTATACTGAAAGTTGTCCATCAAGCCCTAGCCTTGAGATATGACTTGCATACAGATGCAAGCCCATACTATGCTTACTCTGCAGAACCTGTATTGAAAATAAAAACTACAAACTCCTATATGATGTAGACATTCACACAGACAAGACAGTAATGCACAATAGACCTGACATCGTCTTTCAGGACAAGGTATCAAAGTCAACATACCTAATTGATATAGCCGTTCCATCAAACCAGAATACTCTGAAGAAATACTCAGAAAACTAAATATCAGGAGCTTGCAATCGAAATTGAGAGGCTATGGAAACAAAAAACTGTTCAGATCATACCTATTGTTATTTCTGCGACAGGTGTTACCCCATCCACATTTGCAAAACATCTGGACGAGCTGGATCTACTCAGGGATATCCATTCAATGGCATAGAAAGCAGTTATATTGCACACATGCCACATCATGAGATCATTTCTTAATGAAAAATAACTTCTGATGGACTTGGCTAAGTCCCATCTATCAGAGGAAATCTGCCAGCATTCACATCTAGCTGTGAATTCCTAACCAGGAACGACTTAATAAGAAGCTTTATTTCCAATGTTCAATACACTTCATATACATGAAAATATACTGAGACAAAGTAAATAGGATACATTATTTGTTTTCAATATGATGTCTAAATGGACATAAACAGACAGAATAGAAATCAGTGATTGTTTTATCTGCACTTTAAAGGGTTTTTGTGTATTCAAGCATTTGATGTTATCTGGTAAATGATTAAATAGCTTGAGACACATATATGATGGGCTTCTCTATGTCAAAGCTAGCCTATGTATTGGATAAGTGACATTTTGTGTTCAATGAACGTGCAATTAATCAACACCCATAAGAAAACCGCTCTTGAAACAGCTTATTATAACAATCTGGTATACGCCAAATTTCGAATGTTTCAGGTACTTACCTATTGTTATTCAATTCCAAGCCGGACCCAACGTAAAGAAAAACTAGATAAGAAAAGCTCTGGAAAGTCATCAGAAGAATTATAAACAAATGGTTTACAGGGATTTATGTGGGAGATGACTACTGAAAGTACTAATCACCTAATGACTATCCAGAGCTTTTTTGTCTATATCTTTTGTATCAATATAATATAATAAAACTATCGTATGTACTCAACTAATACTAAGTACTTAAATATGCTAAACAACAGGATATTGAAAAAACTCAATTTCCGCAACGAATAATAGAATGAGATGTACAGAGCAGGCGACATCCACCAGCACATTTTAGATCCAATACTGCACGGCAGTATTGGAATAATAGAATCTTAATAAATTGTCCTCTATTCTGCTTCGATGGTTGGATAAAACTCTGTGCAGGCAGTCATCAACATCATATACAGGCTGACTATGGTAACTTAGTAACTTTGGTCAAAATTGTGGGGTGGTTAGAGCTGCTATATAGGCATGTATCTGTTGAGCAAGTATGAACAAGTCATGTTCTAAATAAGAAGTCCCCGTTTGCAGATGCAGATATTTTTAAAATTGGATTCTTCATGCCAGATTAGTAGGTAGGTAAAAATGCCATAATAACAGATATTATACACCAAAAGCAATCCGAATGTGCATGACTACAATGCATAGAAAAGAGCAGCCAAAAGAGAACTTTCACATTGAAGTGTCTCTTTCAATCATTCATACTCTAAGATTAAAATTTCCATTTTATGATTTAGGAAATCTTTTTGTATAGATTTTAACGCTTTTTATGCGTGGGACATGTACTATCGGTTGCCTTGCTGTCTACACTGTCTACCCATATTCCATATTTCACATGAAGAATCCAACTCTAAAAATAAAAGCCGAGTAGGGGCTTTTTCGGACATGATTTCATGGTTTCAAAATACTTGTTTATAGCTCTCTTACCTGCGTATCTTCCATATTTTCCTGCTTTGTGTATATTGTATAGTGAAAAACGAAAACAAAACAAAAAACTTGAAAAATTGAGGAAAAATTGCTAATATTGCTATTTACAGGCAATTGGCTTTTCTGTCACGTCAAGCCGCCATTTTGAAGCTCGGCATTCAGGGATCGAGCGAAAGGAGCTCGCTCGGAGCGATCAAAAATCGTTCACGCGAACGCAAAAGAGCTTGCTCGGAGCTTCAAAAAAAACACAATCAAGCGAATAGAGCGCGCGCCGAGCGAATCGAGCTTCAAAACAAACGCGCCCCCTGTTAACCACCAATTATAACAGTAAAAAAATATTTAACTTCAAATTAATATGTGACAACTAGAAATGACAATAAATTTTGCTTTGTCAAAATCAGGTAACACCTGAACAGGTAAATTAGATTACTACATTCGTTTATGTCAGCGCAAATTCAGAAAAAAATAATTTTCCAAGAAAATGCAACGACCAAGCTATAGGAATGTTTAATAGTTTTTGATAGGAAACTAAATTCTGCATCTAATGATGTTATAAAATACAGGGTGTCTAATTTAAATTAAACGAGTTATTACTCTTCGAAGTTTGCAATAATTTAGTGTTCATTTTTTTACGTTTGGTACAAAGTAGTTAATATTTAATACATACCACAAAAAATGCAATGTACTAGTAGCCCACCAGCCAATTTCGGTGGTTGAAAAGAAACCAAGTGCTGAGATTTTAAACATTAAATTTTATGCTGCATTTTCACAAAATCACGAATATCTGAAGAACGGTACGGTTTAGATGCCATAAACCTTAATAAAACTACCTTTACTTTTGTCCGTAGATACCGAAAATACATTAATATACTAGGTGTTTCATTTAAAAAAATAAAACTTTAATCAATTTTATACTTTTGGGACCACCTGTATACAATGACAATAATTTAAAAATGTACTTCCAATAGACCCTCATCCATTCCATATACCAAACTTTTTTAAAATCTAAAAGTTTAGCCATAATCTTCCGTGTCGAATAACGTAAATCACCCTGTGTTTTGCTGTTTCTCTTAAGCCTTGCCAATATGTTGTGGACGAAAACGGACGGAGACTATGAGTAAACACAGAGTTACAAAGTTCTGCAATTTTGAGAAACATTTAAGTTTTTGCGTGTAGTTCAAAAAGTATGTGAGTATTGTGGGACCTCAGAATCAGGTGGCAATGACCTTTGCTTGTCTTGACCCTCATCAGATTTTACTTACAAGGTTTTTTCGCCAGAGAATGTACTAAAAACGCAAATAACCTGAAGAACAAAGACAATATAACATGTTTTTTTTTTAGTTTTCCAAAAAAAAAGTAGAGTTTTAATTAGATTGAAAAACTTTAGCTAAGGGCTTACCGCATTGAATATAATATATCTCCGTCCTGGCTGATCCTCAGCAGCTTGTTAGGAACTGTGATGGTGTGAACGTACGAGTTCTTCCCGTTGTAAAAATATGTATCAGGACGCCAAATTCTCTCTAACATTTTAATAGAGAGCGAAAGAGATTTTATGGGCCCCACAAAAGACAACCGCTGGTCTCGCCAGTACTGTCTAAAGTAACAATCCATTGAGTATTCCTAAAATTTTAAGTTAATTGTATTGACTTATTACTCTCATGAGCTCACTCAGCATGTTTCTATTCCCCTTAATATTAGGGTTAATATTAAGGATTAATATTAACCATATACTACTTTAAGTAGTATAACATTAAGGGTTAATATTAACTACATACATATACATAATATAACCAAATAATATATTAACCATGTCATTTATTTCTTTTTATAAGACTCTGAAGGCTTTCACGACCGATCAAAACAGAGAAAAAGAGAAATATTCTCTTAAATAGTAGATTATGCCACTAGGAGTAAAATTGGGTCTTTTCGTGCTGAGCCCAGATATTGACGGCCGAAGCGAAGCTGAGGCCTGCAACTGGGCGAAGCACAAAAAGACCTTTTACTCCGGGTAACACATACTATTTTTTTTCAAGCATGCAGGAAATAAGAAGTCTATTTCAGAGGGATTCAGTTTTGCAATTTTCTCTCATCCTCTTTAAGCGGGTCTACGTACTTACCCAAAAAGTGGTGCATATTATTTGTAAAACAAATAGAATGTGTTAGAATAGTGGCTTTCAATGTGCAATGGTGTTAATGGTATTAAATCATAACCAATGGTTATGGTAAACTAAAAATTTGTAGCATTGACAGATACATATAATGACGCGCATGGCATTTAACAGACGAACTCAAAATTCGAGAACCTATGCGATTTCGACTAATAATAGTTTCGAGTGGTGCTCTCGAGCGCTCTGAGAGTATTCCCATCTTTTGTTTTTTCAACAAGCATGTAAAGATGACAGTTACACTCATATCGGTCTATCTGGTGTCATCTAGTGTTCAAATAATTTTGGTGAACGAAAATCGTTTACATATGCGCCACCATGACAGTAGCGGTCACTTTTGACTTTACTTTTACTGCCTAGGACTTTTTTGCTACTTTTCTGGTCTCATGATTAGAAAGCCCACTTTAGGTGTGCTTATGGAGGAAACAAATGACGTACTTTTAGTCCGCTTGAAAAAAAAGAGCTTTTTTGTAATAAGGAATAACACGCACTATTATAAGGACCTTTTAGAATGCTGATAATATAAGTATAGTACCAAATATTCTGCAAACGAATGATCTCGGTAATACTACTCATGGTATCGGTAACGCAGACCAAAACCGAGGTCGAGACCAAGATAATCTCGATCTGTGTCTCGTACGAGACCAAGACCTAGAGAGAGACTAGTCCCGTGGTCTCGTAAAGCTCTAGTGCGTAGCGTAAATCGCACACAAAAAAATTAGTTGCGTGCAAGATGACTAGATGAAATTTAGCTTTCTATTTCTTTTATCATATTCCCTTTATCACATTCCCTCCAAGAAGAACATTTTTTTAGTAATATGAAGGTAACATGATTGTAATTTTCCCTCCAAGAATGTTTGAAAGAGACGATTCTTGCCTCAACCTCACATATGTGGTACTTTTTGGTATAAAGATATCACAAGACAAGAAAGTTACGTGAAAAGAATTTCCAGTAGATAATACGAGAACAATAAGAACTTTCTTTAATGTAACTTAGAGAAATGTTATTTATGCATTCTTAAATTATTTTATGATGTAAAATTTAAAAATGATCTGTTTCTAGTTGTAAATGTAAAATCTAAATAGCATAAGTATAATGAAAAAAAAAATTAAACTAAAATGATATTCAAGTTCCAAATGATAATTTTTCACGTAAACATCACATTTCATCTCCCCAAAAGCATATTCTTGTCATGTTGATAGGATGTGACATATTCTTGTCTTGTTGTGTGGCATGTTGATAGGATTAAAATTGTCAATCCCTTGGAATTTCGCCAACATCTATATTAATAAAAATAAACTTTCCATAGAAGCAATTATAAACGATTTCAGGTCAATAATATTCATATACAGTGTGTCCCAAATTGGTCTTCCATGTATTGGAATCTGGGAAACTATAGGAGCTACAAAGTCGGTTAAATGGGGAAAGTTTTAGACAATTATGTTAGTAATATAATCACAAAAACGGAGTGGCTGTAACCAATCGGGTTTTTGAGAAATTTTGGAAAAACCAAAATGGTCCATTTTTACGTCCTTTATTTTAAAAGATAATCGAAATTTGTGAAAACATTTCTGAAGCAGTTTTTTGAAGGGGAATACACCTGTAAAGGTAAAATTTCGATAGAACGTTTCGGTTTTCTGGAACCATTATCAACTACTGTTTTTCTTATGACGGTCATATTGGATTTTTACACTTGTTTACAGGAGACAAGAAATGCGTTTCAATATCGTATAACAGCCCTAGTAAGAATTTATAGTATTTTAAAAAATAAAGAAAAATATAGTTTTTACTAGTAGGCCATGAATTGAACTTAACATTAATGTTTGGTTATTATCGCAATTGCTTAAAAACAATATCACAATGGCTGTAGAGGTCACAGAGGAATATTTGTTGAATGCAGAGTTCTTAAAAATTAAAATGAAACACCTGGAAATTACCTAAAGTGAGGGAAATTTTGACATGCTGGAATTTCATTTCCAAGAAAACAAAAATGTTCAAATTTCTAAAACTGACTACGAAGGAAAATATGCTGAACGAGGAACGACTTCAGCATGGTTTAAAACAATTCAAGTCTTGAAGTCTATACATTTATTGAATTAAAAAACAAAAATTTCTTACATCAAAGCCAAGCACCTAAATGAGGAATACACGATAATAGCTCAACTGAAAAACAGAATGTAGCAATAGGACATAGAATTTCCATTGGAGCCACTGAACGATAAAGTGCGATTCGAAAACTATGCTTGCAAGCATTACAAAATTATTCAAAAGACACTTGAAGAAGGTTACTAAAATCGATCTTCTCATAGAGGTTTAAATGTTATCGCGACCAATTTGAAGTCCTTAGATACCGTCAACGTTATTTGGTTAGATGAAGATAGAAGAAAGAAAATCTTTTTTAATTTAATAAATTTATAGGCTTCAAGACTTGAATTGTTTTAACTATTGAGTATTTCTGTTGGCTCGGAAATAAAATTCCCGCATGTCAAAATTTCCCTAACTTTAAGTAATTTCCAGCTGTTTCAAATTAATCTTAAGAACTCTGCATTCAACAAATATTGCTCTGTGACCTCTACAGCCATTGTGATATTGTTTTTAAGCCTTCGCGATAATAATCACATATTATTGTCAAGTTCAATCCATGGCCTACTAGTAAAAAATACATTTTTCTTGATTTTTCAAAATACTATAAAATCTTACTAAGATTGTTATAAGTTATTGAAACGCACTTCTCGTCCCCTGTAAACAAGTGGAAAAATCCAATATGGCCGTCATAAGAAAAACACAAGTTGATGATGGTTACAGAAAACCGAAACGTTGTACCGAAATTTTACCTTTACAGGTATATTCCACTCAAAAAGGTTGCTTCAGAAAGGTTTTCACAAATTTCTATTATCTTTTAAAATAAAGAATTTATAACACATTCTTAAAAATGCACCATTTTGGTTTTCCCAAAATTTTTCAAAATCCCGATTGGTTACAGCAACACCGTTTTTGTCATTACATTACTAACATAATTGTCTAGAACTTTCCCCATTTAACCGACTTCGTAGCTCCTATAGTTTCCGAGATCCCAATACATGGAAGACCAATTTGGGACACACTGTATTAAGTCATATAAACACGCATATATAGAAGAGTCGACGAGAGAATAAGTGACACACAGTTTGGCTTCAGGAAGGGACTTGGCACCCGAGAGGCCTTATTCTCAATACAGGTCCTGATTCAGCGAGCACGGACGTAAACGCAGACTTCTTTGCATGCTTTATAGACTTTGAAAAGGCCTTTGATAAAGTCCAACATAATAAACTCATCTCAATCTTACGTGAGTCCGAAATTGATGACAGAGACACAAATATAATATTGTTGCGAACTCGGGGTTCAATAATTCCAGTATAACGATTTAACACGAAAACACTATTTATTTACTCCACAAATAAACACGACTACTAAATAGCTCACTACTAAACACTGTATAGCCTTCTATTATCGCTTCGTACTTTATCTTACTTATAGCTCGCTTAAAATAAGACTACTGCTTAACCGCCGCTCTATGCGCCTTTTATATACAATCCTAAAATTACAGAAAAACCTAGAAAGTTCTTTATAAGAATTCTTGAATAATCTCACATAAAAAAAAAACGGTTGTAAACAACTGCCTTCTAGATTAAGCCAGACGAGCAATAAATCACTCGTGTCAGCCATGACGCAGCGCGGATACGTCGCGAAGCTCCACCAACCAACACGCTCCCATGCGTTGCCCCGCCTCCCATGCGGCGTTGCTGCGAATCGTAACATTTCCCTCCTCTTAAGGCTGTTCGTCCCGAACAGATAGAGTTCCATGGTATCGTGCTAATCGATCCAAATGAACGACCTTCATCTTTGACCTAGAGGTCCGCTGGATCCTATACACCACATCATTAATCTTCTTTATAATTGTATAAGGTCCTTCCAAATTTTGGCTAAGTTTGGGCGACTTACCCACCCTTCGCCTCGGATTGTATAGCCACACCAAATCACCATCCTGGAAGCCGCGGGAGTTAGCTAGTAAGTCATATCTTGCTTTGGCTCGATCACTGGATATCCGCAGTTTATTCCTGACTTGTTCATGAACATTGTCCAGCCTCTCCTTGAGCTCCTCCACAAAGTTCTCAGAGTTGAGCGAGTCTTTTTCTGGTGTTCCATACATCAAATCCGCAGGAAGCCTCATTTCCCTTCCGAACATCACTTTCGCCGGAGTATAACCAGTGGCTTCATGCGTAGAGCCTCGATATGCCATCAACATGAGAGGTAGATGTTGGTCCCAATCACGCTGATGTTCCATGACCTTCTGGAAGACAGCCGATTCAAAATTTCGGCCCTGATCAGAATGAAGTTCGAGAGGGACTCCAAATCTGCAGAACATTTCAGTTACTAGCACCGTTGCCACAGTCGTTGCTTCTTGATTAGGCAGGGCGTATGCTTCAGGCCATTTAGTGAAGTAATCCATGGCGACCAAGATGTATTTATTGCCCGACTCAGTCTGAGGAAACGGTCCCGCGACATCAATTGCTACCCTCTCGAATGGAGCACCTACAGTGTACTGCACCATTCGGCCCCGTGATCTTGTTCGAGGTCCTTTTGTGGCACAACAAACTACGCACTTGCGGCACCAAGATTCGACGTCTTCATGATAATTCACCCAGTAGAACTGCTCTTTAATTTTGGCCAAGGTTTTATTGACCCCAAAATGACCTCCACTTGTTCCGTTGTGCATTTCCTGTAGTACATCTGATTTTCTGCTATCAGGAACAACCAACTGACTGACTACGGGCTTGCCATCCGGACTCTCCCACGCTCTCTTCAGTAGTCCATTTTCTATTTTAAGAGAGTGCCACTGGGCCCATAGCGCCTTCAGGTTTGGACTTTTACCAGCGATTTCTTGCCATTCTGGTCTCTTGTCGTCAGTCTTTGCAGAGAGGATGGGTCCAATATCTGGATCGTTCATTTGTTCTTCTCGAAGCGTCTGTGTGGTCCAGCCATCGTTTATTTCTACCGACGTTCTCCTTACAGAAGGAAGTCCCTCACGCTGTTCAGTTCTTTGACAATGCCGACAATCAACTTTACACGGCCGTCTAGACAATGCATCGGCATTTCCGTGAGACCTCCCTGGTCGATGCTCAATTTGAAAATCGTACTGCTGCAAGCGCTCGATCCATCTGGCTATTTGGCCTTCAGAGTTTTTCATCTGTAATTGCCATTTCAAGGTTCCATGGTCAGTTCTAATCAGGAATCTTTTTGCATATAAGTAGCGATGGTAATGTTCGACTGCTTTAACGATGGCCAACAGCTCCTTTCTAGTGACGCAATAGTTTCTTTCTGGCTTACTTAAAGTCTTACTGTAGTACTCAATGACCTTCTCTTGCCCATTTTGTCTTTGAGAGAGTACTGCACCTAGACCACAGTTACTTGCATCCGTGTCCAAAATAAAGAGTCCGTCTTTTATAGGGTAAGCCAAGATTGGAATAGAACAGAGGGCAGCTTTAAGCCTTGCAAACGCCTGACTGCAATCGTGGTTCCACAAGAAAGGTGTTTTCTTTTCCGTTAATTTGTGCAGCGGTTTTGCGATGTCGGCAAATCCCTCTACAAATCTCCTATAGTAAGTACATAGTCCCAAAAAGCTCCTTACTTCGTGTTTGTCTCGGGGAACTGGCCAATCTTTAATGGCAGATATTTTACTTTCGCTAGTTTTAATGCCTTGTTCTGAGATAGTATGCCCCAAGTACTCGACTTGCTTTTGGAACAGGCTGCATTTCTTGTAGTTTAACTTCAGGTGAGCATTCCGCAACTTGTTGAATATTTCTTTTAAATTCTTCAAATGCTCGTCGAAATCACGTCCCATGACAATTATGTCATCTAAGTATACCAGGCAAGTTTTCCAAGTCAGCCCCCTCAAGACAAGTTCCATTAGTCGCTCGAAAGTTGATGGAGCATTGCACAATCCAAAAGGCATAACAGTGAATTGGTATAGTCCAGAACCAGTAGAAAATGCAGTCTTTTCTTTGTCTTCGGGAGCAATCTTTACTTGCCAGTACCCACTTTTTAAATCTAGAGTGGAAAACCACTTTGATCCCGATAAAGTTGCTAAGGTGTCATCTATACGTGGCAATGGGTAACTGTCTTTCTTGGTCACATCATTAAGTTTCCTGTAGTCAACACAGAACCGCGTTGAACCATCTTTCTTCTTAACAAGAACCACAGGCGACGACCATGGACTAGATGATTCTTCTATGACGCCCTCCTTTATCATTTCATTCAGCAAACTGTTAACTTCTTGTTGTTTAGCAAGAGGGACCCTTCGTGGGTGTTGTCGTATTGGCTCGGCATCTCCTGTGTTGATCTTATGGACAACTAAATCAGTTTGACTGTCTTGAAGTTGAATATATCAGATTCATCCATAGCAAATTTTATGGCAGACTGAAGTTGTTCCTTTGACAGGTGACTCCAATGTCGTTTGAAGGCATCAATAACTTCTGGCGAAGCTTGGTTAGAAGATTCAATTTTGGATGTCTCTGCTTCGACACAATTGTATACCCATTGTACAGGTTCATAATTGGCAAGAACTGTTCCTTCTTTGAGCTTGATGGTCGTTTCTCCAATATTGGCAACTAGTACTAGCATAGTCTTCTTCGTGTCAGTCAAAGTTCGGGCTACCATGATTTCAGTCGTCAAATCCAGGTTAGGTTCTATAAGTCCTATGGACCACCCAGGATCATTTTCAGAAGTCACTGTGATAATTTGTTCTGAATTTGGAGGAATTTTCACATCTTCTACCACCAGTAGACGGACACTAGTTTCCACATTTCCATTGGTTAATGCAACTTGCCTTGCACTCCTCATCTCCAAATGTGATCATAGATTCCGTTTGTGATCATAGGAGAATCCATGTTTCCTGATGAGATCCATTCCCAAAATAAACTCGTCTTTGATCCTGGCAACCAACACTTTATGCCGAACTTCGAGTCTTTCTCCAATAATGATGGTGACATCGGCTTCTCCGTCTATAGGGCAAGACTCTCCAGTGACTGATTTTAACATAATAGGATTGGGCAATGGTTGTATGGTATATCCGACAAGTTTATCTGGCCTTACAATGGTCACATCTGCTCCTGTATCGATGGTAATCTGGATCTTCTGTTCCTTAATGCGTCCGGCCACTGTGAGACTTTTGCCACCCAAATTATTGACTTTAAAGATCCTGGGGGTCTTAGCGGCCCCGGTCAATTGCCCCCTTGCATTGACCGGAATTAGTTTTCCTGGGACCTAGGGCGGTCTTGGTCGCCGCTTGGTCTTCTAAACGACGGCGACGGACTTCTTGCCCTATTACGGCAGTTACCCTTGATGTGACCCAGTCTGCCGCAGTTAAAACATTTTATGCCCCGATTGTCTGTTGATCGAGGGGTCCTTCCCAATAGGGCTTGTATATTGACTGCCATATCCTTCATCGCTTTATGTAAACTGGCCATGGATTCAGCCATAGACGTATCCTTCTCGTCATTGCAAGTTGCCATTCGCACACGTGGAGAAGAACCAGATGACACTCGTGACGCCTCGAATTCCAGGGCCCGAACTAGCGCCTCGCTGATATCCTTGGGTCTTACTAGACGTAAGTGGTATCTCATGTCACTATCGCGAACTCCCTCAATGAACCTTTCGGCGGCAAATTGCATTTGAAAAGATTCAGGGGCCGATGGATATGCCAGGTGAATTAGTCTGTCTATGTCCGCCTCAAATTCTTGTAACGATTCACCTGACTTCTGCTGTCTCATCCTCAGCTGGGCCTGGAACACGGTTTCTTTGTGTTCATTTCCAAATCGTAGTTGCAGAGAGTGTACTAAAGCTGCATAATTACTTTGATCAGCTGCCGACAGAGATTGGAGTAATTCAGGCGCTTTTCCACGAAGCGCTACCACTAGTGATGTAGCTTTCTGGCGCTCGGACCAGCCATTAGCTTTTGCAGCTGCCTCAAGTTGGGTTTTATAGATTTCCCAGGCCGTAGTACCGTCATAATCGGGAGGCTTAATTTTAGCGTTGGGTGTGCTAAAACTCTCTGTAGACACAGTGTCGTCCTCAAGTTGTTCCCGGAATTTCTTTTCTAGCTCGAGAACCCTCTGGTTGACAGCTTCGAGTCCTTCGTTAACGGATTCGTTAACGGATTGCATTATTCTTTCTTCCAATTGTTGCTCCCTGACTGCGAGATGGTTCATTAATTCTTCTTTGAATTGTTGATGACGTCGCTCTTGTACTTGTTCACGTTTTTCCTGCTCCTCCTTCTGTTCTTGATAACGTCTTTCCTGCTCTTCTTTCTGTTCTAGATAACGTCTTTCCTGCTCTTCCTTCTGTTGTTGATAACGTTGCTCCTGTACTCGATCACGTCTTTCTTGTTCCTCTTTTTGTTCTAGATAACGGCGCTCCTGTATTTGATCACGTTTTTCCAGCTCTTCCTTCTGTTCGTTATAACGTTTCTCCTGTTCTAGATAACGTCGCTCCTGTACTTGATCACGTTTTTCCTGTTCTTCCCTCTGTTGTTGCATGAGGGACAGCAGGGCGGCAAGTTGATCTTCCATCGCTTGATGCTGGCTTCTGGTCACTGGCATAAACACGTAATGTCCGGCAATGAAGCACTCACTTACAGTTCAGCAATATTAGTCCTCAAATTTCCACTGGAATCGCACTTCTGACACCAATTGTTGCGAACTCGGGGTTCAATAATTCCAGTATAACGATTTAACACGAAAACACTATTTATTTACTCCACAAATAAACACGACTACTAAATAGCTCACTACTAAACACTTTATAGCCTTCTATTATCGCTTCGTACTTTATCTTACTTATAGCTCGCTTAAAATAAGACTACTGCTTAACCGCCGCTCTATGCGCCTTTTATATACAATCCTAAAATTACAGAAAAACCTAGAAAGTTCTTTATAAGAATTCTTGAATAATCTCACATAAAAAAAAAACGGTTGTAAACAACTGCCTTCTAGATTAAGCCAGACGAGCAATAAATCACTCGTGTCAGCCATGACGCAGCGCGGATAGGTCGCGAAGCTCGACCAACCAACACGCTCCCATGCGTTGCCCCGCCTCCCATGCGGCGTTGCTGCGGATCGTAACAATATCAAAGCTATACTTGCAACAAGAAGCCATTGATCCAAAGGAGAGGAGTACGCCAAGGTTGTATACTGTCACCTCTTCTATTTAACGTGTACTTAGAATATCTATTTAAAGAGGCATTAGACAACATAGAAGATGGAGTTGTAATAAAACGAGAAATAATAAATAACCTAAGATACGCTCATGATACCGTCCTTATAGCAGATACTGCTGAAGGACTTCAGAAACTCATAGACCGTATAGACTGCATGTAACAGATATGATATGAAGGTAAACTGTAAGAAGACACAAACATTAATTATTAGTAAAACCGCCATCGGCAACCTACAGTTTACCACTAACAATGTAGCTCTCACAAATGCCGAGACAGTTACATATCTGGACTGCACCTTGAATAAGGACTGGGATCACTCTCGAGAAATAAAGTGCCGAATCGAAAAAGCAAGAGGTACATTTAACAAGATGCGTAACATACTATGCAATCTATCCCTTAACATCCATACTACGTGTCAAACTATACGGAATTGCAACGCATTGTTGGACAACTAGATTACCTGCAATACGTCAAACGCAGAAAATTGGAATACTTCGGACATATGCGAAGTGAAAAATACCACCTTTTTCAACTCATTCTGCAGGGAAAAATAGAAGGCCGAAGGTCAGCAGGACGAAGACGAACATCGTGGCTGCGAAACTTACGAACATGGACTAGAAGAACGGCAGGGAATAGAGTAATTTGGACCAATGTGATAGCCAACATGCACACAGGATAGGCATTTCAAGAAGAATTAAGTTATGAAAATGTATTATATCTAAACGACATGTTGGTGGAATAGGAATAAAAGGTGTGAATACTCCGTAAGTTTTTCAGTCTAGCAGATGCATATTGTTCTTATTTTAGTTTAATTCTGAAGAAAAAATATTAAACTGAAACATAAAATTCTGATATCCATAATTTTTGTAACCATAAGACAACCAAAATCTGCTTCTTACATACACAAACAGGGTGTTAAAGTCCAAGATCTTACTTATTTTTAGGTTAGAGTAAGAAGGTGTAAGTAACGTGTAGAGTAAGAAGCTAAACAAGATTGTTTTAGGTTGGTGTGGCTCAAAAATGCATGGCAAAAATAATGTGTATAGTATTTTTAAAGAAAACCATGAAATTACGTATTTTTATTGTGATACGTAATTTTATTACGTGACGATATTTGTTTGTAAAGCATTTCCTAGACCTACTTTCCTTTGTTTTCCTAATAAACACCTTCAAAACTTCCATATCTTTTAACTTAGAATTTTATGTCCAGGACTGTTTAAAATAGAACGAACGGCTTGCACTATTGCATCTTAACATTTGAACACGTATTCAATGATGTTTTATTTAATATAACCAAGTTCTCAATAAAATTGAGATCTTTGAAGAATCTTAAATTATTGTCATTTGTTGAACCTTTAAAATTAAGTTTGAAACTTAAACCCTGTCCTTCTATCTTAAGGAGTTTTAGACACATAACCAAATGAAAATTTTATGCTGTTTAAAAGTCAAACAAATAAAGATAGTTTTAAAAAATGCTTTAGAAAAATGTTTAGAACTAACAACAGAATGAAAATATAAAAATATGTATGTGGGTTCCTTAGTATATTTGCTTACGTACCCTGTAACTTTCGTATTTAGCTTTTTGCTTTAAATCTAACAATAAGTAAGATATTAGACTTTGATTGGGACACTATGTTTGTCATCTTGTATAGAAACTTAAAATTGTCAAATCTTAAAATCAACAAAAGTTAAATGGTCATGATCTACTCATACTTTCTTAATTACTTACCATATCTAGTTCAGAAACTGGCCCCATACTTCTTATCAAAATATTAGTTTGGACAACTGTAGGATGACCTGCAATTTAATACAACGACTTTTACTATCTTTTATATAGTATTTCAGATAGCTATGTGTATAATGCCTAATAAGAATCTAAATGCCTTTTAAGTTTTTTAATATATTATGAGGCAACATTCTTCCCTTTGTAGTTCGTCTTGAATGTTCATAGTTTCAGAAACATACTAAGGGACGACATTTAAAACGAAATTCCTCTCATTCCCTGATGAAACCGGTTGAGGGGTAACTTAGTTTGAAAGCGGAATGTGTTCACTTTCATTCACTGCTTCTCCAGCAATTAATTAGTTTAACATTCGAAAACAGAAAATTAAAGTTTTAGTTTATACAAACCTTTCCCATGGCTGGGTAGTTGCGAGCTTTCGTAATTCTTAAGCAAATCCTCCAAGATGATGGTTATGTTCTTGCTTACAATGTCATTACTTCCAGTGTTTCGATTTCGTCGTATCAGAGAACCTTTAGGTTTAATGTCTGAAGGAAATTCCACTAATTCCTTCCTCAAAGTTGCGTTTCTATGATGCTGGGCTCTTTCTAGTAGTCTAATCCTATAAGGTGTGACTAGTGTCCTGTGAAGTTAGAAGCAGTATTGTTGAAATTTTAATTATATTTTTCATATGAAAATAAATGATTGACAGTAAAATACAATATGCTTCAGTCTATTTGATAAATCAAACAATTCTACTATACGTTTAACTGATATTAAACTGGCATGTGATTAATACACATTTAAAGTTAACGAGGAGCAAACAAGTACCCCAACAACGGGCTTTGTGAATTGCAACATATTCTGAAAATTAAGTAATTTAAAACAACCCCGCAAAAAAGCATTTGCCTTTCTAATTTCCCATTTTCCAAATGAGTCCACAATGAAGTGGCAAAGCCGCCAATTCAGCAGTTGTTTTGTGCTAAAAAGAAGCGGGTTTAAAAAGGACATCGGCAAATCTCGAGTATATTTTAAGCTCTTCGGCTCAATCCCGTATATAATTTATGTATTTATGCGCTGGCAAGCTCAAGAAAAAAAAAGTTGAATTATCTTAAGCACATCTTAAGGGGTCAGTCTTATAAATAAAAGTAGAAACCACAAGTTGAAAAATATAAAAAGAGTGCAAAATTAATCGTAATTTATTAAGTGGGAGAACAAGAACAAAATGAAAATTTACGGGCTTTTTGATATTGCGGGAACACGAATTTCCACTCTATTTCCCACATTCGAATAAAAGAGTCGTGGCTACCAAACACAATTTCCTTGAGGAAACTGCTATTTACGCTCCAATCACATCTTAGAATTCGCCTATCATGGGACGCAGTTTTTTTGATTTGTTAAAATATTAGAACTAACAACCATAAAATTGATATATTGGGTAACAACACAAGGACCATTTTGTATCTTTTAACTTGGATTAAGGTAAACCTTAAAAATTGAGTCACTAATAAATTCATTATTGTCAAAATATCACTAAGTAAAAAATTGTTTAATAGCAATGTAGAAAACGTAAATGATTTTTTTCTACAAACGTCCAATAATGACGCATTTTACGCTTTCATTAGACAAACGAAAACCTAATCTTTTATGAGGATCAGAATGTGAGCTCACTTTTACGAGTGTTGCCCAGGACAGCAAGCCAAAATAGTTATTTTCCTAACTAGTGCGGAATGTGATACTTTCCCGCACGCTGTCTGCCGATGCCCGAACGACGCGAAGCGGAGTTCGGGCAGCTGACGAGTGCTGGGAAGACACTTTCCGCACGAGTTACGAACAATATTTTTTCTACGAGCCAATTCATTGTAACATATACAAGGAATAAACATACAATACATAAACAACTTTATCTTTGTCAACAGTACGACAGCTGAATTAATCAACAATCAATTGGTTATGACAAAAACTTGGTGTGACTGTTGGCGTGACGTAATGTTTCAGGCATGAACTGGTGACATTGAAATAAAAAGTACCTATATTATAGGTATATTATGTATCAAAAATCAATAAAGGTAAGCATAATAGCACAGTATAAGGAATAATACATTATATCAGTAGCGTCAGTCGATCGAAAAATTGAAACTCCTCTCCCCTTGCCTCGTCCGCCCGGCCGCCGGCTGGTGCACCACCAAACCGGTTTTGGCCGGTTTTGGCAAGGCTTTGGCAGTGCATCGCATGTGTTTGTCCCCTCGTAACTACTCGAGAAAATTGCCGGGCGTGGCACGCTTTAGTTTTGGAAATATCAAAAGTGCCGACACGAACTGACGATACTGATATAATGTATTATTCTTTATACTGTTATAATAGTTCCTTAAAACATATAAAAAATGTGTTTGGCGCGGCTGTAAGGCAGATGCACCTATCTAGAGAGACAGACTATAAAGTCTAAATTGTATTATAAATCAGTAATTCTTTAAATATTTACTTTCCAGCCCGGCAAATTTACTTTCACGCACGCCGTGCGAGAAAGTAAAGTTTTCGAAAACAAAATGCGTACGGGGAAGTGATATATTAAGAACGCTGATAGAAATAGTATATTGTTTAACGAATGACGAAAATAGCTTTTTCTCTCGCAAGAGAACAGTTTACCAACCGAGGCGGAGCCGAGTTTGGTAATGTTTTCGAGCGATAGAAAATGCTTTTTTGACGAGTAAAACACTATACTTTTTCTTCGACCATGTTAACATTAAGTCTTCATTAACTTTAAAATCCATCTCTATAGAGCATTTCTTTCGAAAATTAAGGCGCATAATTGTCAACATGACACCTCGACTGTCAATGAGTTCAGTTTGGTCAAATTTCAACTCTTTGATTCCCTTTTTCGAGGCCCGTGCAGGCAAAATATACATGTTTTTGTATGATATCACCATTTTCCATAGTATTTTATAAGATTAGACCAGTTAAATTGCATTTGATTGGCGATATACAGGCGAAATTAAAACAACTTACTTTCGTCACTAGAGACGAAATTTAACGTTTAGTGACGAAAGTAAGTTGTTCTAATTTCGCCTGTATGTCGCCAATTAAATGCGATTTAACTATTCTAGTCTTATAAAACACCATGGAAAATGGTGATATCATCCAAAAACATGTATATTTTGCCTGCCTGGGGATCAGCAAAATTAAAAAGTGAATCAAAGTGTTGAAATTTGACCAAACTGAACATCACACTCAACAACAACAAAAAAGCATTTTTTCTAATTTTTACATATAAAGTGGCACTTTTCAATACTGATGACAGTGACGTAACGTCCTACTTTTCGTAACTAGTTACGAAAAGTAAAATCTTTCGTAACTAGTGATGAAAAGTTGGTGTCACCAACAGTTGCAGGTTTCGGCTGTGGCACACCGTTGCTATAGTTTTACGGTATTAAGTAGATACAAAGTGGTTTAAAAGTAAATATTGAAGTTTAATAATAATAATTCTCTCTCTAAGTAGGTATTTGTAGTCACAATTAGAAAAAATCTTGTATGAAACACGTGACGAAAAACCTTTTTTGTGTATCTCATTCAAATTCTCACACTCAAACATTCATTCGTTACACAAAATCGGACTTTTCGTAACTGGTTACATAAATAGCTACTGCATCGCTCGAGAACATTACCAAACGCGGCTTCGCTTCGATTGATAAACTGTTCTCTTACGAGAGAAAATGCTATTTTCGTCACTCGTTAAACAATATACTATTTCGCTTGCTGTCAATAGCAACTACCACCACTCAACCAAATATTTAAAACGTCATTGTCAGTTTGATTTAAATTTTCAGATTGTGCATTCAGTTATATTCAATTGTGATTCACATTATTTGATTTTGATCGTTTGCAGAAAAAAACCTTGTTTTTTTTCTACGAGCAAAAAGTAACTTTTTTGCTCTCGACAAACTTCACTCTCCGAGCAAAAAAGTTGTACTTTTCGCTCTTTATACATAAATAACTATTTCTTTTTTTCATAATTTATTGGCCAAATGTTTTTCCAAACTTAAAGCAAAAACCCCGAAAAACAAAAAAAGTACTGTCATTTATGAACTAAAATGTGGGGAATGCCAGGGCATTTATATTGGTCAAACAAGCCAGTATATTGAAAATAGAATTAAAAGTCATAAATATGATAAAAAGAACACCACCGCGTTATCGAATCATGATTCCGCTAAACACCACAAATTCAATTATAATGATGCGACAATTTTGGGAACGGAGGGCAATACCAGGAGGCGAGAACTATTGGAGTCCTTTGCAATTCACAAAAAAAGCAAATGCGGTTAACGACAAAAAGGACACAAGCGATATCAACAAAATCTATTCGGCAGTACTTTAACGACCTTCAGAAATTTAGAATCGCCATGTGTGTTCGGAACTAATGCGGATTATTTTAACTTTTAATTTTGTGAATTATGAACCGTTCCTGTGTATTTGTGTTGTATTCTATTGTTGACTGAATAGGTGTTTCAAAACAATATACAATGGTGAGTCCTTGCATAACTAGCAATATTTTGAACACTAAGAGCTGTCCAAAAAAAAATAAAAAATTTTTCTAGTCACACCATGGGAAATGCAACAAAAACAGCAAAAGGCAGCACCTATTGCCATTATAATGATATACACCAAGCTCAATTTATTGACTACAAACAAATCATCTATACCACCAAATTTGCTTTCCAGGTAAACGTTTTTGTAAATGTGTTTTAATTTTGACTGTTTCTATCACATATTCTTCTGATTTATGTAGTAAGAATAACTATTGTCTGACTTGTTACACAAAATGTAGTGATGTATATTTTTCTTTCACCTTTTCAGTGTACTTCAACTTGAAAAAGACCAATACTGGTCGAAACGTCGTAAACTAAATTCATTTCTGTGAAATGCCGTAACCGGAATTTCTTCCCTTCCAACGACCTAAAACCAAGAAAAAATTCTGAAAAATATACAGGATCATGGTCAAAGATACAAGACAGCCGATAAATAAATAACTATTTCTATACACGCATTAAAGAATCTACTTTTAACACTAAGGAACTATTAAAAATAGAGCTTTTAAAGCCCCAGTATCAAAAGTAAACTATTTTTATCATCATATTTAATGCGTCTGTAGAAAAATATTATATGGTATTCGTGTTAAAAGTGCTTCTAAGGAACTCAATTGAATTGCAGAAGTCTTTTCACTCGCCCCACAAACTTTCATGTGCATGCTTTAAAATTTCACTTTCAACACATATATCATAAGTAGCTATTGTTCACGGCTATACAATAATATAACCATTGTCTATGTATCAGATATAGACGTTTAATTATTGGTTAGTACCGAGAAAAGGCCCTAGATCGCGAAAAGAATACCGTGTTCCTTGTGCGCGGGAAGACATTACAGACTTGGAGTGGGGACATAGGGAAAGTGAGAGGCAAATACGGTTTACTTTCTGCGAGGGAGAGATAGAGAGTGTAATATGTGTTACAGAAAAGCTGGAATATTAAAACCATGAAAATGACGTGCGGTGAAGAATAATGTATATCTTAAGTTATGATATAGTGAAGGGTAGGCCACCGACTTTCGTTTTAGTCAATATCCATCTGTTTCCCTAATGTCCATCATAATGGTGTTAAGTACAATACACACAAACCAGAGTATTTCGTAGACTGCAGTGTAACACAAGGCAATATTTTGTTTTTGTTTTCTTTTATGTAACCTACCTTCCTCGTGTGGGGTTGCTAAAACCCCTATCGGGCGCCTCCCCAGATGGTGTATAGGGGAAAGCCTGCCAGTTGTGGCAGGTACCAAGGAAATCAAATACTCAGGGCGAACCAAAACTAGCCTGGGGTTAATCAGCAACAATCCCAGTACCTACTGCCATATAGCTGAAAATAAATGATATTGGCAAGGTATACGAGCAGATACCTTTAGGCAGAGTTGGATCAACAGTACGGCTAAGACACTACGATGAGGAAGGCAAGGGGAAACCACCTCATTATATATATTCCCTAGTAAAATTAGTAGACTCAGACGGTAAACTTATAACATGAATGACCGATAAATTAAAGACATGGAAACAATGTATTCAAACAACATTCTCAGATGATAGACCAGAACATTACATCAGTGTCGAGTCTGCACCATGCCCACAAGAGCAGAAATTGAGGGACCTATCGAGAATATGCAAAACAATAAATCGCCTGGACCTGACGAGTTCCGGGTAGAACTGATAAGTGGCAAGAAATTCCTCAAGTCTCTGGAAGAAATCTTCAGTCTCATCTGTAATACAGGAAAAATACCATCTGACTGATTAACGTTTTCCTTCATTACCATCCCTAAAAATCCTCGAGCCAATACCTGCGACCAATATAGTCTCATCAATCACATGGTCAAAGTGTTCACCAAGATCATCCACAGCAGAATATATAGAATATGTGACTTATACACCAGCGAATCTCAGTTTGGATTTAGAAATGCCCTGGGAACTAGAGAGGCAATCTTTTCATTACAAGCCCTAGTGCAGCTCTGTAAGGACATGAACCGAAATGTGTACGCATGCTTTATAGATTTTTGAAGGGCTTTTGACAGGATAAAACACACAAAGTTCTACTCTGAAAAAATATTTCAGGAGGCACAGGAGGAGTCTCCTGAAGGGATTCAAATTCACGACGAAAACATAAACAACATCAGATACGCAGATGATACTGTTATTCTCGCAAGCAGCCTGGAGGACTCTTCTGGAGAAAATTAATACAACGGGCGAGGAATATGGACTTGACACTTCCAAGACAAAACATATGATCATCGGCAAAAACCCCCAGCCCCCTATGGTTTTGACTTAAAATCAAGAAACTAAAGAACGTGTCGAAAGATACACTTATTTGGGATTAATGGTGAATGCAAACTGGGACACTTCGGACAGTAGTTAAGCTATACAGGACTGAGGACACTTTTAAGGACGTTGGAAGTGTCCCCATTCCACCTGTGGACGCCCACGTTAGCCTTAACCTCGCGCAGGACACGTGACAGATTGCAGCGAGCCGCGTGACCTTGAAAAATGTCTTTAGACTCCAGCCGAGTACCTCTTGACGTCTCCCGTGACCTCGAAAATCGCAACCTTGAAGTGAGACACACGAGGTCCCTGGAACGAAGAAATCGTTCAGAACCAGAAACATCGCAGAATGAGAGTAATACTTCAAATACAGGGTGACCGCTTATCAGAGTTTATCCATGGGGATCTCAGTTATTTGAAGAGATACAAAAAAATCTGAATAAGTCGAACCTGCGCAATTAAAAGTCTATGAAAATGACTTTTTCAAATTTCGAAAATTTTGACTGGTTTCGGAATTGTTCGCAAAAAATCAAAATTTTGAAAAAAACTTTTCTTTCTAGTCTTAATTTAAAGAGATAATTAAAAATAATTGAAATGTTTCATAGTCACTTTTTGCTCTCTTCAACGTGGTATTTTCAAATTTAAAATAGGACGTTTCGTTTTCATGCTACCATTATCATCGTTTTTTTTTTAATATAATCTTATATTTTTTATAATGGATTCTGAATTTTCTTGTAATTCTGCATTCGGTGATAACAATTAATAATTCTATTAACTTTTATATTAGATTTTGTTGATTGTGTGATGTAGTTTTTTAAATTTTGAGGCAATACAAGGTTTACTGTTGTGTAAAGCAGCTAGTTTTAACTGCTTTGACGCCTCAATTTAGGCAACTATTTATACACGTATGTATTATTCACTTTGATGAGTACATTTGTTCAGAAGAAAGTTTGTCTATTAGTAAAGCGGGTAGAGATACAAAAATTTTGAAAAAGTTGTTATCTGCCCTATTTTAGGTTTACTTTAGATTCTCATGTGTGTAAACAAAAAACCACAATATACTAATAGGAAAAGTGATTGAAACTTTAAATGAGCCATCCTTATGATATCAGACACTTCATTCTCCGTGGTGTGTAAAGATTCAACCCATTCTCACTAAACTATCGGCTGGATAGGAAGGAAAAGTCTGTGATCGGCGATGGGCAAAAAGATTATGACCAGGCTTAATTAACAAATCTAAACAATCACATCGAAATATCATCAAAACCTAACCTAAAACTTAATACAATTATTAATTGTCGCAAATCACCGAATGTAGAATTGCAAGTAGATACAGAATATGATATAGAAAAACCAAGACCGTATTTAAAAAATATAAATTTCATGATAATTGCATGAAAACGACACGTCGGATTTTAAGTTTGAAGATACCACGTTGGAGAGAGCAAAAAGTGGCTACAAAGATGTGTAAATTATTTTTGATTATCTTTTTAATTTGAGATTTAAACCAGTCAAAATTTTCAAAATTTGAGAACGTCATTTTTATAGACTTCTAATTTCGCAACTTTGCCCTAATTTAACCTTTTTCGTATTCCTTTAAATGGCCTCATGGTTAAACTCGAATTATATTGTTGCGAACTCAGGGTTCAAAAATTCCAGTGCAACGATTTAACACGAAGACACTATTTATTTATTCCACAAATACACTCGACTACTAAATAACTCACTACTTAACACTTTATAGCCTTCTATTATCGCTTCGTAACTTTAGCTTACTTATAGCTCGCTTAAAACAAGACTACTCTACTCGGGCGCTCTATGCGCCTTTTATATACAATCCTAAAATTACAGAAAAACCTAGAAAGTTCTTTATAAGAATTCTTGAATAATCTCATATAAAAAAAAAACGGTTGTAAACAACTGCCTTCTAGATTAAGCCAGACGAGCAATAAATCACCCGTGTCAGCCATGACGCAGCGCGGATAGGTCGCGAAGCTCCACCAACCAACACGCTCCCATGCGTTGCCCCGCCTCCCATGCGGCGTTGCTGCGATCGTAACATTGCCCTCCTCCTAAGTCTGTTCGTCCCGAACAGATAGAGTTCCATGGTATCGTGCTAATCGATCCAAATGAACGACCTTCATCTTTGACCTAGGGGTCCGCTGGATCCTATACACCACATCATTAATCTTCTTTATAATTGTATAAGGTCCTTCCCAATTTTGGCTAAGTTTGGGCGACTTCCCCACCTTTCGCCTCGGATTGTATAGCCACACCAAATCACCATCCTGGAAGCCGCGGGAGTTAGCTAGTAAGTCATATCTTGCTTTGGCTCGATCACTGGATATCCGCAGTTTATTCATGACTTGCTCATGAACATTGTTCAGCCTCTCCTTAAGCTCCTCCACAAAATTCTCAGAGCTGAGCGACTCTTTTTCTGGTGTTCCATACATCAAATCCGCAGGAAGCCTCATTTCCCTCCCGAACATCACTTTCGCCGGAGTATAACCAGTGGCTTCATGCGTAGAGCCTCGATATGCCATCAACATGAGAGGTAGATGTTGGTCCCAATCACGCTGATGATCTGCCACCATTTTAGACAGGTAATGTTCCATGGTCCGATTAAATCTCTCTACCATCCCATCCGACTGTGGATGCAAAGGAGTTGTCCTGGTCTTGCGAATTCCGAGAAGTTCCATGACCTTCTGGAAAACAGCCGATTCAAAATTTCGGCCCTGATCAGAATGAAGTTCGAGAGGGACCCCAAATCTGCAGAACATTTCATTTACTAGCACCTTCGCCACAGTCGTTGCTTCTTGATTAGGTAGGGCGTATGCTTCAGGCCATTTAGTGAAGTAATCCATGGCGACCAAGATGTATTTGTTGCCCGACTCAGTCTGAGGAAATGGTCCCGCGACATCAATTGCTACCCTCTCGAATGGAGCACCTACAGTGTACTGCACCATTCGGCCCCGTGATCTTGTTCGAGGTCCTTTTGTGGCACAACAAACTTCGCACTTGCGGCACCAAGATTCGACGTCTTCATGATAGTTCACCCAATAATACCGCTCTTTAATTTTGGCCAATGTTTTATTGACCCCAAAATGGCCTCCGCTTGTTCCGTTGTGCATTTCCTGTAGTACATCTGATTTTCTGCTACCAGGAACAACCAACTGATTGACTACGGACTTGCCATCCGGACTCTCCCACGCTCTCTTCAGTAGTCCATTTTCTATTTTGAGAGAGTGCCACTGGGCCCATAGCGCCTTCAGGTTTGGACTTTTACCAGCGATTTCTTGCCATTCTGGTCTCTTGTCGTCAGTCTTTGCAGAGAGAATGGGTCCAATATCTGAATCATTCAACTGTTCTTCTCGAAGCGTCTGTGTGGTCCAGCCATCGTTTACTTCCACCGACGTTCTCCTTACAGAAGGAAGTCCCTCACGCTGCTTAGTTCTTCGACGATGCTGACTATCTTCTTTACATGGCCGTCTGGACAATGCATCGGCATTTTCGTGAGACCTTCCTGGTCGATGTTCAATTTGGATCTTCTGTTCCTTAATGCGTCCGGCCTCTGTAACACTTTTGCCACCCAAATTATTGGCTTGACTTATCCTGGAGGTCTTAACGGGCTCGGTCAATTGCCCCCTTACATTGACAGGAATTGGTTTTTCCTGAATTCTAGGGCGGTCTTGATTGCCGCTCGATCTTCTAAACAACGGCGACGGACTTCTTGCCCTATTACGGCAGTTACTCTTGACGTGACAGAGTTTACCGCAGTTAAAACATTTTATGCCCCGTTTGCCTGTTGATCGAGGAGGTCTTTGCAACAAGGCTTGGATATTGACTGCCAGATCCTTCAACGCTTTATGTAAAGTTGCCATAGATTCACCCCTAGACGTATCCCCCTCGTCATCGCAAGTTGCCATTCTTACACTTGGAGAAGAATCAGATGACACTCGTGACGCCTCGAATTCTAGGGCCCGAACTAGTGCCTCGCTGATATTCCTGGGTCTGACTAGACGTAAGTGGTACCTCAGGTCACTATCTCGAACTCCCTCAATGAACCTTTCGGCGGCAAATTGCGTTTGAAAACATTCAGGGGCTGATGGGTATGCCAGGTGAATTAGTCTGTCTATGTCCGCCTCAAATTCTTGTAAGGATTCACCTGACTTCTGCTGTCTCATCCTCAGCTGGGCTTGGAACACGGTTTCTTTGTGCTCGTTTCCAAATCGTAGTTGCAGAGTGTGTACTAAAGCCGCATAATTACTTTGATCCGCTGCCGACAGAGATTGGAGTAACTCAGCCGCTTTTCCACGAAGTGCTACCACTAATGATGTAGCTTTCTGGTGCTCGGACCAACCATTAGCTTTTGCAGCTGCCTCAAACTGAGTTTTATAAATTTCCCATGCAGTAGTACCGTCGTAATCGGGAGGCTTAATTTTAGCGTTGGCTGTGCTAAAACTCTCTGTAGACACGTTGTCGTCCTCAAGTTGTTCCCGGAATTTCTTTTCTAGCTCGAGAACCTTCTGGTTGACAGCTTCGAGTCCTTCGTTAACGGATTCATTAACGGATTGCATTATTCTTTCTTCCAACTGTTGCTCCCTGACTGCGAGATGGCTCATTAATTCTTCTTTGAATTGTTGATGACGTCGCTCTTGCACTTGATCACGTTTTTCCTGCTCTTCTTTTTGTTCTTTATAACGGCGCTCCTGAATTTGATCACGTTTTTCCAGCTCTTCCTTCTGCTCTTTATAACGTTTTTCCTGCTCTTCTTTTTGTTCATTATAACGGCGCTCCTGAATTTGATCACGTTTTTCCTGTTCTTCCCTCTGTTGTTGCATAAGGGACAGCAGGGCGGCAAGTTGATCCTCCATTACTTGATGCTGGCTTCTGGTCACTGGCATAAACACGTAATGTCCGGCAATGAAGCACTCACTTACACTTCAGCAATATTAGTCCTCAAATTCCCACTGGAATCCACTTCTGACACCAATTGTTGCGAACTCAGGGTTCAAAAATTCCAGTGCAACGATTTAACACGAAGACACTATTTATTTATTCCACAAATACACTCGACTACTAAATAACTCACTACTTAACACTTTATAGCCTTCTATTATCGCTTCGTAACTTTAGCTTACTTATAGCTCGCTTAAAACAAGACTACTCTACTCGGGCGCTCTATGCGCCTTTTATATACAATCCTAAAATTACAGAAAAACCTAGAAAGTTCTTTATAAGAATTCTTGAATAATCTCATATAAAAAAAAAAACGGTTGTAAACAACTGCCTTCTAGATTAAGCCAGACGAGCAATAAATCACCCGTGTCAGCCATGACGCAGCGCGGATAGGTCGCGAAGCTCCACCAACCAACACGCTCCCATGCGTTGCCCCGCCTCCCATGCGGCGTTGCTGCGATCGTAACAATATACACTCGTACAAAAAATTTTCTAGATACAGAGTTGGCGTCCTCTCGTGGCCCAAGTAGGAAGCGCGAATAAACTTTTTTTCAAATAGGAATAGGAAAGGAGCAAATTGGGTGAGACACTTAAAATAATTCTAGACATTCAATGACTTTGTCGCCCTGTATATCGGAGACCATTGACGTTAGGTATATGAAAGTAAGTATTTTTGAAATTAGCTTCTTCGGCTCTATCGATCTAGCTTACTAAAAATGTATCACTCGATTTAAGAAAAATTAACCTTACGTCCCAACTGTCACATTTGACGTACAAGATATTTTCTAAATAAAGATTTGGCATCCTCTCGTGGCCAAAGTAGGAAGCGCAAATAAACTTTTTTTTAAATCGGAATAGGAAAGGAGGAAATTGGGTGAGACACTTAAAATGATTCTAGACATTCAATGACTTTGTCGCCCTGTATATCGGAAACCATTGACGTTAGGTATAGGAAAGTAAGTGTTTTTTAAATTAGTTTCTTCGGCCCATCGTACTAGCTTAAAAAAAATTTATCATTTCATTTAAGAAAAATTAACCTTACGTCACAACTGTCACATTTGCCGTTCAAAAAATTTTCTGGATACAGATTTGGCGTCCTCTCGTGGCCGAAGTAGGAAGCGCGAACAAACTTTTTTTTCAAATCGGAATAGGAAAGGAGCAAATTGGGTGAGACACTTAAAATGATGTCCCTGTACAATACAGGACCGCGTTGAAACACAATCTTTTACCCTACTAATTCTTGAGATTTCTACTATCTCAAGTTAAAAAGACTACCCCGTATGCGATCATTCCGCTTAGATGGAACATTCTACTAGAAAAATGGACAGTGAGTTTCTTATTGAAGTAGCAACAATATAGGGGCTGTTCAATAAAAATGTCATCTAGTGGCTGTGAAATGTCAAAAGAATAGGATGAAAAGAAACCGTCGATTTACTTTAACTATGTCATCCTTTTCTCTCAAAAAGTTTCTACGGAATACTACGTATTAAAAATATTGAATATAACGTAACAGTGGGTTATGCTTAGCGAAGTGTCGAAATATTGGCTTTTTTTAATACTGGGTGAGCCATAAGCAGTGATCGAAAATGAAATCTCAAATTCTCTGGTCGATTCTAAGCGAGGTGGCTGTCATACTTTGTGTTCCCTATCGAGCTTCGTTAAAAAGTTACAGGGCGTTGAAATTATAATTTCAAAATGCATACGTCTTGATTATTCCGAAAGCGTAAGAAGTATTCTAATGACATTTGTTATGCTGTGATTCTGTGGAAAGCGCCCATTTTGCAATATGAAGTTTGGTTGAGAACAGTTTATCATGTCTATTTTCGGTTCTGTTAAATGAATAAAACAATACACTCCAACGAAAACATTTAAACTATAAACAGATATTTTTGTTTCTTTGTTAAAATATGTGCTTAATTAGATTAAAATAAAATTTAATAAGTGGTCAGCATTTTAAAGATACATCAAATTGATGAAGACTGAAAATTGGTGGAAGACATTGCCTCTAGAGTAGTCATTTTGATCTTATACTTGACTGCATAATTGTATTTTCTATCAAAAAATGAAAATAATGTTTAGGCATGTAATAATAAAATAAAGTATATATTATATTAAGTATAATGTAGGTACTTACAAAAACGTGAGAACATACACAGACACAAAAATACTTTGAATTTTCATCTCGCTTTTCCGAATATCTGACACTATTTAACGCTAAATATCTTCGGATAACTCCAAAAGCGTGTTTTGGATGCGCCTGCCCTAAAACTTTCAAAGGGTCCCGCAACGTCCGTGCCGAACACATGCGTCTTTCTAGTTGGCATTTTATTGGGTTTAGGGAGGTACAGCGCAATGATGCAAAAGTATTAAAGCCATCCGTGAACTAAAATTAATATTTTTTTTGAAATTACCCTTTGAACATTTAAACTCAGTTCTCTTATAAGAAAAATTAAATACAGTTATTTTTGGCTTCAAAATAAGAAAAACTTTATATTATATAGAAAAATGCTTTGTTTACCATATATAGGAAACGAAAAGTTAGATCTTGAGTATGGTTTTTAATTAATATTTCCGAAACATGTAGAGATTAATTAATGAAATTTGGTTTGTCATCACCATCAAGCTAATCTGGAGACCCCTCCTGCTTTACAGTTTTGGACCCCCTTTTTAGCAGTGGGAACCCTTGAACTGATGACGACTTCTACCGGAAGTGACGTCTCTCTGACTTCATTACGTCTTACATCAAATTATTGCAAAGAAGTTGTCCCTGTCATTATTTTTATTATTTATTATTTTAAGAGGGAGGAACTTGTATCCTTCTCCTAGCTAAAGCGCTAGGGCTTCTAGCCTTTTGCTGACTTAGCTCCAATGTTTAATGTAACAAAAACCAAACACAAACGACAATCAATATACGGTCCGGCTTTAAGTTGTTATAACGCTTGAATGACGTGTCCTGAAGAAAAAACACATCACATAAACATGGAGACTCTGCTGTCTTCAATGAACCATGCATCGTTTTTATTGTAACGAATCGTACAATGTGATAAGCTCCGGGATGGAGCTGAATAACACGCCCCAACAACTACTTGCATGGAGAAGAATGATCATTACGGATCAGAACCAACATTCCTATGTTCAGTATTTTATCACCGTACTTCCACTTGGTTCTCTGTTGCAAATAGGTTAAATACATTTTTGACCGTTGCTTCCAAAATCTTTGGTGCATTTGTTGCAATAGTTCAAAACGGTTTAATCGATTGACTTTTACATCGGTGAGATCTGTCTCTGGAAGAGTAACTAATAGTCTTCCAATTAAAAAGTGAGATGGGGTCAAAGGTTGAAAATCATTAAGATCAGGTGATATTGGGTAAAGTGGACGGGAATTCAAGGTTGCCTCAATTTGAACAAGAAATGTGTTAAATTCCTCATATGTTAAAACTGTTTCTACAACCACACGATACAAGTGATGTTTTACTTCTTTTTTGTTTGTTTCCCATAGTCCCCCAAATTTGGTGAATTGGGTGGTACAAAGTGCCATCTGATACATTTATTACTACAAAAATTAACAATTTCACCTTGTTTTTTTACAAAAAATTCAAATAATGACTTGAGAGCACCTTGAGCATCAACAAAGTTAGGCCCGTATCGGAATTGTATTGTATTGTATTGTATTCGATGCGAGTGTACAGTGGTACAGTCCTCCACTGCGCCCTGCGGTCTAGTGTGGCTCACCTGAAGTGTTGCCAGCAGGGTTTACCCCTGTTTGCCCCACTAATTATCACCCGTTAAGCCCAGACCCTCAACGAATCTGATGAGTTTTTCGGGCGTCACTTCGCTTGCATCTTAAGGCTCAATTATCGGGTAACCGAACAGTGAGTATCTCGATCTGGCAATAGCCGGGCATTCGAATAGAACGTGCTCGACGGTTTCATCTTCCTCCAAGCACAGTCGGCACTCCGTTTCCTCGGACAGTCCGAGTCTGTGCATGTGGAGTCTTAGATGGCTATGGCCTTTGTAGAGTGCAGTACCCACTCTGATTTGTCTCCTATTTAGTCTGAGGAGTGTTTGGGCTTTTGCCCTCCCTGTTTCTGTGATAAATTTTTTGGAGTATGTTAGCCTGGGTAGGCGCTCCCACCATTTCTGGGACCTGGAATTGCCCCATTTCTGAAGTTCAGCCTTGACCAGGGAGTATGGGACCACCAGCACCGGTTCTGGGCCGACAAATGCCGAGTCCGCCGCCCTCCTGGCTAAGGAGTCGGCTCTCTCATGGCCTTCGTGCCCTCGATGCCCTGGGATCCATACCAGTGTGATGTTGTTTTCTTGCGATAGGATGTTCAAAGTCCTGCTGCAGCTCCAAACTGTTTTGGAGCTGCAACGCAATGACTTTAGCGCTCAAAGTGCTGCCCGACTGTCCGAGCAGATCTTTATTGATCTATTGTGTACTTCCTCTAATAGGTGTCGGGCACAAAGCTCAATGGCGTGCATTTCTGCCTGAAATACTGTGCTGAGTCGGCCTAGGCTCTCTGCTATGCAGGTGCCTTCCGAACTCCCGTATACTCCGGCGCCAGCACCTTCATCGGTCTTGGATCCGTCTGTGTACCAGATACGACCTGCCATTTGCAGTTCTTTGCCTCGTTTATCCCAGTCTTCCCGTGAGGGAATCCGGACGACGTAGCGAGTGTCGGTTAAGCGTTTGGATGCCATTAGGTTGGAGACCATTTCCAATACCCTAACGCCCTCCACCTAATATAATATAATGCCACATAAATATATAGCCACATATAATATATATCCACATAATTTGTTTGGGCCCCATCCCCCATAATTTACCGCACAGGTTCTTACACGTCCATTGGGAGAGCAGTGCCCTTCCCACGGTTCGTGTCACATGTGGGGTCCATGTGAGTGATTTGTCCAGGATAACTCCTAGATATTTCACTTCATTGGTAAAGGAGATTATCGTCCCGAGCAAAGATGGCGGTTTCAGAAAGTCCAGCCTCTTCCTTCGGGTAAATGGCACAATCACAGTTTTCCTAGGATTTATTGCTAGGTCATCTTTTGAGCACCAGCTGTGTACCACGTCCAGCACCTCCTGCAACGTGCTGGAGATTTGTTGGTCTGGGTGGTTTCTTATGAGGATAACGATGTCGTCAGCGTAGCCTTGGACCTCGACTCCCCATAGTTCCAGAGTAGCCAGAAGGTCGTCCACAAGTAGGGACCACAGAAGTGGTGAAAGGACTCCGCCCTGTGGACAAGCTCCCGCTGTTGTGAATTTGACAGTGTCATCGTTTAATGATGTAGTGATCAGTCTGGTTTCTAGCATATTGCATATCCAGTTGGTTATTGTTGATTCTACAATTCTCTCTGCCTTGCAGGCGCTGAGAAGGGAGTCTGTAAGTGCGTTACTGAAAGCCCCTACGATGTCAATGAAGATACCAACTGCGATACCCTTTGTATCCAGGGTATATTGGATTTTTTCCTCAAGATTGTGGAGTGCTAGTTCTGTTGATTTGTTAGCCTGGTATGCATTATGTTCCGTACTGAGGGGGTACGTTGATAGCGCTTCCTCCCTCAAGTACAGGTCCAGCAGCTTTTCCAAGCTTTTCAGCAGGATCGAGGTTAGACTGATTGGCCTGAACGATTTAGGATCTTTTTCCCTACATCCCATCTTTGGTATGTACACGACCCTCACCCTGGACCAACAGTTTGGAATAAAGTTCCATGCAAGGCTCGCTCTAAAGAGCTTTATTAGTGAGGGTGCAAGATGTTCCAGGCCCTGTTGTAAAAGTGCCGGGAACAATCCATCCTTTCCAGGGGATTTGTATGATTAAAAAGCCACAATTGTGGATTTTAGCAGGGTTGGTCTGACCACTTTTTTGGGGAGCTCCCAATCTTCCCTATTGGGTCGTTTAAATCGTCCCAAGGGGCTTGTAATAGCTTCCAAATTTGTCAGTCGGCTAACCGGAAAGTGACAGCTAGCCAGCACCTCTAACGTTTTTCTGCCAGGGGAGGTGTAGGTGCCATCTGACCGTTTTATCGATCCAAGCACCTGACAGGGCTTCCTGGAGAGAACCCTATGGATTCAGGCTCCTGTTGGCAGGTCTTCAATCCCGCCACAGAACCTTCTCCAGGACTCTCTTTTAGCAGCCCTGATCTGCTTGATGTAGTTAGTAAGGGCCTGAGGGTAAGGGTCCCAGTCGCCGTTTATTTTTGCTTTGTTAAAGAGTTGTCGGACATTTTTCCTCTGACTTTCCAGGCGGTTATTCCACCAGGATGTTTGTCTTTTTTTGTTCTACTTGGACAGTTATCTTCATAGGCCTGCAAAGCAGTGGTCGCCAGCCGCTCTGGTGCCAGCTCTATGTTGATAGGACCGTCAAAAGAGATGTTAATCGTATCAGTTGTGCCTGAAGGGACTCCCGATACGAAGCCCAGTTTGTGCTTTAAGGATCTTTGAAAGTGACTGTAGGTCTGATACCTGTTTTTAGGTTAAACGTTATATGTTTATGATCGGAGTAAGATTGCTCCGGGGATACTTGCCAGTTGCAGATCTTATTTGAAATAAGGTTTGTGCTGATCGTGAGATCTAAAACTTCTTGCCTGTTGGCAGTTATGAAAGGTGGACTGTTGCCCATGTTATTGAGTTTTAGGCCAACCGGTAGTTAAGTAGTGACTCATCCCTTATGTTAATGTTGGTGCTACCCCATACCGTGTGGTGGGCGTTCGCATCACATCCCAATATTAGCTTCTCTTAGAGTGGTCGACAAGTTTCCGAACCGCCTCAGAAGGAATTTGTTCAGCTTCCGCGTCCCCAGGGAGGTAGGCTGAGCAGATTATTACATCTGTCTTGGTGTTCTGGGTGGTCAGCGAGATACGTGCCGCTGCCACGTCTCTAGTGCAGAACTTTGTAAGTCAAAAGAAAGAATGGGATATCTTTACTTATAAGTATAGCTGCCCGTGGTTTACCATCCCAATCGCAGGCAATAATCTTACTCTTGGTGTATGTCCATGGTTCCTGAATGAGGGCTATATCCACATCCGTTTCCCTGAACATCTTCCCTAAAAGGTAGCTAGCTGCTTTCGCATGCTGAAGGTTGTCCTGTAGAAATGTGGTCTTACCTACCATTTCTACGTTTCCTTATTCAGGTCAAGCTTGGGGTCCTTCCTTCCTTGTCCCAATTTTTGCCTGGTTTTGGCCGTTTGGGGATGGATTTGCCTTTCCATTTATATTGGGCCTGACCAGGTGTTGTGGGCTTGTCGCCCTTCCCCGTTATCGGAATACATATGACAAGAAATTCCTCGCCTGGTACAAAATCTTCTCGGCGTTGCAATGAATGATTCGGTGCTCAAATCGGTTACTAGTTCCAGATGCACGGCCTTGGTTACAAAACAAATGAACAAAGATAGATAACCCTTATACGTTTTACAACCACGCCTTTTCCTGTCCTTAGTGCAACAAGACCAGCGTAATCAACCCCTACGCGTTCAATGAGGCTTGCAATAGTAACTCTTGCTTGAGGCAAATCAGCCAATATTGAAACAGCAGGCTTTGGTTTAAATTTAAAACATTTAATACACATTCTCACCACTGATTTAGCAACATTCATTCCGGAGGTCAACCAAAATCTTCGCCTAACAGTAGCCAATAGCAACTGTGTCCCAGCATGAAACAATTTAATATGTCATCTTCGCATATCAATCTGTTAAGCCTATGTTTACCGTCAAGCAAGATTGAATGCTGCAATCGACAAAAGACGCCAAGCCAAGTAATTTATGTTTTGCTATCAAGTTGTTATTGTTTGATGAACTCTTTATTTCTTCTTTAAAAATTTCACCCGGGGCAATCAGAGCTAGCTCTTTAAGACTATCATTAATTTCCGTTACAGTGAGCATGCCAACAATACGGTTTTTAGTTGAGCGCTTGCAATTGGTCAGAAATCGATTACAATTAGCAATGACTCTAACAAGTTTATTGATATTTGAATATCTTTCAAAAATGTCACATTTAGGAGCAGAAAAATTACAATATTTTATTTGTTTCATCTCGGGAAGTGATACCAGAGGTGATGGCTTAAATTGAATAGGCCAAATAGATGCACCTTTCAAAAATTCTGGTCCCTCCGACCACAATTTACAGGTTTTCAATTAAGAAGGGCTGGTCCCACGGGATGCTATATCTGCACGACTCTTTTTAGTACCTACATGGCTCCATGAATTATATCCTTATATTAGTTATTTTTTGAGTTTCAGAAACCGAAACCCTATGGCCTACAAAAACCTGCAAAGTATTCTAGATCTATTTCAGAATCACACCAGAAATACTCATTAACTGGACCTTCAATTTATTCAACCACACTTCTTGACAGCCGAGCTAAAAGAAGAGGTCCACACAATTCCAAACGAGGGATAGTCAATGATTTGACAGGTGCAACTTTTGTTTTTGCGCATACCAACTTAACTTGCACCTCATTGATCTTATTAATAGTTCTGATGTATATCACAACAGAATAATCATTCTGTAATGCATCACCAAAAACCATGTATTTCAATTCCTACAGAATTTTTTAATACTACATGTCTTTGAATTTGTAGAGTATTAAAACGTTAAATATCTACCTTAATGGGTAAAATGTTGCGTCCCAGGATCTGTTATTAGTTTGTTGAATTGGCGGGTTGGGACAGAATTAAATTAAACTATAAACTCTTCGCCGACGTTTCGTCTAATAAACTCAGACTTCTTCAGGGCTACAAAGACATTAATTAAACCGTCAGAAGGAGAAACAGAAAACATCAAATACACCTCACCTCAAGTCTAAACACGTTGGTACGTTAAAATACAGATTAAAAAACATTACGGGTTACGGCCCACGTTAAAAAGTGATATAAATTAGTGAAATAATTAGCACAATACAAACAGCACATTATAAAATACCGGGCAAGTAGACTGGCGTGTCTCCCAAGAGTTCAAACAAGCCTACACAGAGGCCTATCTGTGCGGCACGCCGCATCAATGTTTCTTATTTTGTTTCTTTCTTTTCCATCAACACCCATGCATGGTTTCCGAGACTCTCCAAATCGAAAACCCAATAATTATGCCAAAAATCCGTCCTAACTTCTCATTGATTGATTTTTTGTTGTTCAAAAATTGTAAATGCCACTTAGGTTTTGCGTATCTGTTCTGAAGTTTACTGTTTTTTCACGCCACTTGTTTATATGTAAGATTTCAGAGATTTCACGTTTTCTATAATTCATCTCTACGTCCAAGACTGTAGGGTTGGTAGAGTCAAAATAATGTCCAGTTTCAAAGTGATGAGTAGCTAAAGCGGTCTTTTCTTTCTTATTAATGTTTGTAATGTTACAGTCATATTTATGTTGTTACAATCTTGTTACCAATTTGTTCTTTGTTGGTCCAATATACCGGGCGTCTCAGTTGGAACAAGGTACAGAATAAACCACTGAGGCTCTGTCAAGTGTGGGTGTTTTATCCTTAAGATTTGAATACAAATCATTAGCAGTCTTTTTTGCATATGTAACAATTTTAGTGTTGTTACGACTCAAGATCTTATCCAAATTAGCACTCAATCCCTATACCAATGGTAGGTATTCTAAATTATTTGACGTCCGGCTGATTTGTCTGGAGATCAGTTGTTATTTTCTCAGTCGACTGCAGCAGTGCACTGACAACATTAGGTGGAAAACCATTAATAGACGCTAAGTGCCGTATCCTTAAGAAGTTTTTTTCCCACAGGGATTCATGACTTAGTCGCATAACTCTGATTTTTAGGGATTTGATAAGTGCTACTTTCTGGGAAAGAGGGTGAGCAGATTTAAAATTTATTAATAGGCCTGAACTGATGGGTTTTTGGTTGGGGTTTGGGTAATTATGGACGTTCCATGTCTAATAACTAAAGTGTCGAGAAAAGAGATGCGGATATTCTTCTCTACTTCTATGGTGAATTGTAGGTGTGGGTTGAAAGCATTAAAGTTTCTTAGGATTAGATCTTCAGAACCGTGAGGGATAGAAATAATTATGTCGTCAACATATAGGAAAAGAAAGGGTACATGAAAAGGTAGTTGGGGTTCAACACTGTTTAGCAATGCATGCATACATAAACTGGCCAAAACAGGCGACAAAGGATTCCCCATCGCGCTTCCAAATATTTGTGAGTAAGAGCACTGATTATATACGAAGTAACTGTTATCGAATATAAATGAAACTATCTCCAAAAAATACTGTTTATTTACTTTGGTATGGGGCGTTATATTTGCCCAGTGTTTGTCTACAGTACTAAGAACTAGTTCCTTAGGTATTTTAGTGAACAACGAAATCACATCCAATGACACCACCTGGTATCCAGGAGGCACAATCATGCTCTTCAGGTTCTCAACAAACTCAAAGGAGTTTTTTTATAGAGAAGGTAAACTGTGTACTTAGATTGGAGAGAATGTTGTCAATAAATTTTGAGGGCTTATACAGTGGTGATGAGATGCATGAGACAACAGGCCTGAGAGAAACACCATCTTTGTGGGTATTAGATAAGCAATAGGTTTTGGGGGGCAATGAGTTTTTAGTTATAAGCATTTTGTAGCTAGTTTCATCGATGAGATCTTCCGCAAAAAGATTCTTAACTATTTTATTCACTCTGTTTTCCAGAATGGTTGTGGGGTCTTTCTTTAACAATTTGTATGGGTTTTTATCTTCAACAAGGGCGTTCATTTTTAGATTATATTCATGTCTACTCATCAACACCGTTTCTCTTATCCGACCTAACCACCAAAATGTCTTGGTTATTCTTCAGAAAATGTCTAGTATTATTGTACGCTTTAGTGTATGTATCATTTTTTTGCTTAAATTGTATGCTATTCACGAAGTTAGTTACGACATTGGTACACCTAGCTCTTGTCACCTTTTTGCTCTGCTCATCATGCATGTTCTTTATTATGTAGTCCATATGCTTAATAATGTCGAACAAAGGAAAGTCCCGATCAGAGTAATTTAAAGAGAATCTCGGACCCGACGCCAACAAGGATGAAACCTCTACGGGAATGTCATTATCTGTAAGGTTTACTAGCGAGTTATTAAGGACTACTTGCTCGTTTACAAAGCTGCCAGATCTTAAACATCCAATTTTATGCAAATGAGTTTTCTTTACATTTAGAAAACACACATTATATCTTCGCTGGCAAATTGATATAAAAACATTGAAATTTTCCGTATTAAGCAAGGGCCTGACAACTTTACGGTTATTAATAATCATGGATTTTAGCTGACTGATCTTCCATATAATTATTTTTATTTCTAACTTTAAGATTCTAAACATAAAATCCTTGCTTAATCTATCAATTAAATACATAAAAGGATGGGAATTATCTATGACAGAATATAAACAATTAATATTCTGTTGAATCCTTTGAGTTTGTTGAGAAGATGAAGAGCATGATTGTGCCTTCTGGATACCAGTTGGTGTCATTGGATGTCATTTCGTTTTTCACTAAAATACCTAAGGAACTAGTTCTTTATACTAGAGACAAACACTGGGAAAATATAATGCCCCATACCAAAATAAATAAACAGTATTTTTTGGAGATAGATTCATTTATATTCGATAACAGCTACTTGCATGAATTCCTAAACAGTGCTGTACCCCAACTACCTTTTCATGTACCCTTTCTTTGCCTATATGTTGACGATATAATTACTTCTATCCCTCACGGTTCTGAAGACCTAATCTTAGGAAACTTCAATGCTTTCAACCCACACCTACAATTCACCATAGAAGTAGAGAAGTATAACCGCATCCCTTTTCTCGACAATTTAGTTATTAGACATGGAACGTCCATAATTACCCAAACTCCAACCAAAAACCCACCAGTTCAGGCCAATTAATAAATTTTAAATCTGCTCACCCTCTTTCCCAGAAAGTAGCACTTATCAAATCCCTAAAAAACAGAGTTATGCGACTAAGTCATGAATCCCTGTGGGAAAAAAACTTCTTAAAGATACGGCACTTAGCATCTATTAATGTTTTTCCCCTTAATGTTGTCAGTGCACTGCTGCAATCGACTGAGAAAATAACAACTGATCTCCAGACAAATCAGCCGGACGTCAAATAATTTTAAATACCTACCATTGGTACAGGGATTGAGTGCTAATTTGGGTAAGATCTTGAGTCGTAACAACACTAAAATTATCACATATGCAGAAAAGACTGTTAATGATCTGTATTCAAATTTTAAGGATAAAAGACCCACATTTGACAGATCCTCAGTGGTTTATTCTGTACCTTGTTCCAACTGCGACGCCCGGTATATTGGACAAACAAAGAACAAATTGGTGACAAAATTGAAACAACATAAATATGACTGTAACATTACAAACATTAACAAGAAAGAAAAGACCGCTTTAGCTACTCATCACTTTGAAACTGGACATAATTTTGACTTTACCAACCCTACAGTCTTGGACGTAGAGACGAATTATAGAAAACGTGCAATCTCTGAAATGTTACATATAAACAAGTGGAGTAAAAAGACAGTAAACTTCAGAACAGATACGCAAAACTTAAGTGTCATTTACAATTTTTTAACAACAAAAAATCAATCAATGAGAAGGTAGGAGGGATTTTTGATAACATTGATGCAGCGTACCGCACAGATAGGCCTCTGTGTAGGCTTGTTTGAACTCTTGGGAGACACGCCAGTCTGCTTGCCCGGTATTTTATAAAGTGCTGTTTGTATTGTGCTAATTGTTTTACTAATTTATATCACTTTTTAACGTGTGCCGTAACCCATAATGTTTTTTAATATGTATTTTAACGTACCAACGTGTTTAGACTTGAGGTGAGGTGTATTTGATGTTTTCTGTTTCTCCTTCTGACGGTTTAATTGATGTCTGAAGAAGCCCTGAAGAAGTCTGAGTTTATTAGACGAAACGTCGGCGAAGAGTTTGTAGTTTAATTTAATGCTGTCCCAACCCGCAAGTTCAACAAACTATTCTACCTTATATTTTGCCAATTGCTTTAATTCCGATGTAACATCTTCGTCCCATCCCAATTTTAAACACCACAATTTCTGAGTTAGTATTTTCACCAGAACTATCGATGAATTTACCAGACCCAAAGGAACCTTTGCAATTTCGGACAGAATTATTCTTTTTGTGATATTCTTTCAAATAGCACCATTATCAGCAATGTTGTAAGGTAAAATATCTGCTTTACTTGCCCATTTAATACTTAATGTTTTAATTTGATCCCTAACTTAATCCCTAACTCTAATATCTCCCATGCATCCAGGTGAAAACTATTACTGAATTCCTTTAGAACCATAGAACTATTAGAATTCCATTTGCGCAATACAAAACCAGCATTATTTAAAATTTCAAAAAATTGTCTTAAATCATCAACCTCATTGTCAGAGCTTGTTATGAGATCATCCACAAAAAATCTTTATCTATTATCGTTGAAGCAATTGGAAACTTAATACGATTTTTGTTTGACAACTGCTTGATGCAGCGAATGGCTAAGGAAGGTGCACACGCTGTTCCATAAGTAAGAGTAATGAGCTCGTATACCTTTATTTCCTCCGCGGTATTAAATCTCCATAAAATCCGCTGCAAATGAGGATCATCTGAATGCACTAACACACGTCTATACATTTTTGTAACATCTGCAGTCGCCACTACTTTGTGCATTCGAAAACGTATAAAAATTTGAAAAATGTCATTTTGAATTGCAGGGCGTTTCAACAAAATATCATTCAGTGACTTTCCTGAACTTAATAGAAAAGAATGATAGCTCGACCGCAAATCAGAGTTCCTCTCGAATCTATCTTCCAACTCTACGAGTCTTTTCAATTCTAACCTCTTAGAGTCACCCAACACCTCAGATGACTCTTTAGTGGCAAACGAACCATAAATTGACTATTCTCTAAAATAGAATGCGTGTTGAGGACATGATTGGTCATCATTGGACCACGCCATAGCTTGGCTCCTCTCGTCTATCCTCCAGAAATGTTCAAGATTATCAGACACAGTCTGACTGCTGGGAAAAGAACACTTGATGTTGGACTCAACAATTGGAATATATCCCGAATTTAAACAATGTAGCCAAACACTGTATTTTGTAATAGAGGTATGTTATTTCCGTCCTTTAATAAGTCCCAAAACCGACATGCGCCTATGAGCAGGTCAACTTGATTTCTTGACAGACAGACAAGACACAATGAATTCTGGATCAGCCATACTAATGTTTGTTGGCATGTTCCAACTGGAAATATTAAAACTGAACGTAGGAGGTTATCCGTAACTTTTTTTTAACACAAAACACTCAGTACTGACAGAATAGTATATTTCATTATGAGTACCGAAAATAGCCTTTTTCCGTGCGCGCGTGACAAATTTCCGTGTGAGGCGAAGCCGAGCACGGAAAGTCATGTAAGCACGGGAAAAGGCATTTCGGACGTGTAATGAACGATAGTTTTCATTACACTAATTAAATTATATAAAATATATTATTAAAATTACTTAATTTACAAACATGAAAAGTTGTATGTGACATTAGGGTGACATAAGCCTGACAGAGAAATCAAAATCAACAAATCAAATAATAGAAGTTATCAAGGATACTTGCTAAAGCTGAAGTTGGCAACTGATGGCCGTTTTATTTTAAAATAAGTATAGTGATATACAACTGGGAACGGCAAATAAACAGCGCACGGAAAACGGTTTTTCCATTCCCTTACGGCAAATGTGAATTTTCCGTGTGAGTCGAAGCCGAGCACGGAAAGTCATGTAAGCACGGAAAAAGGCATTTCGGACGTGCAATGAATGATACTTTTCATTACACTAATTAAATTATATAATATATATTATTAAAATTACTTAAGTTTCAAACATGAAAAGTTGTGTGACAATAGGGTGACATAAGTCTGACAGAGAAATCAAAATCAACAAATCAAATAATAGAAGTCAAGGATACTTGCTAAAGCTGAAGTTCGCAACTGGTGGCTGTCTTATTTTAATATAAGTAGTGATATACAACTGGGAACGCAAATAAACAGCGCACGGAAAACGGTTTTTCCGTTCCGTTACGGCAAAGGTGTATTTTCTGTACAGCTAACTAGCCTGAAAAATGGTCATTTTCTGAATAGTGTAATGAAAAAGCTATTATCCTTTGATGCAATATAAATCCTTCATTTAAAATTCACTGAGCACCCTACACCACTAATTCCACAAATAGAAAAATTTGTCCTACTTACCTGCAACCTAAGCCTTTTACTTATATATTCAGATATAAAACACGATTGGCTACCTGAATCTAAAACTGCTTTTACTTTATGCATAATTCCCTTACAATCTCTGAGATGCCCATCCTATGCGGTGCCCAATAAAACATAATTATTCTTGTGCATGCTAGCAAGAGCGGTTGTATCATTCAAATAAATCTTTTCTTTGTTTTCATTCATAGGACCCCTGAGTTATATCAGTGTTAGTTAAAGGTCTAAACAACTTTATAATTTGGTTCATGTATCAACACATTGTGCTTACCCTTACATATTTTGCAACTGCCATAATTACATCTTGCAGGAAAATCTCCCTTTAATAAACAATTGCAACATAATTTCAACTACTTAACTTTTTCTCAATGTCCTGGCACACTCAATTTCAAAAAAGTCTTACAATGAAAAATTGAACGTTCTCCCTTGCACACATAACAAGACAATTTCTTTTCATTGTTTAAAGGAAATTACCTAGAACTCTTTCCTGCACTTTGGCTAGTTCTGTTAGACTCTCATAATGCAAAACAATCAGCCATCAATCTTTTAAAAAAGACCTCAAATTAGTCAATGTGGGTGACCAAATTTTTAAATAATTTATGTTTTTCCTATTCTTGGATTGCACATCTATCAAGTTTTATTACCACTATGTAGATCAGGAAAGCATCTCACTGATCCCTTGGGAAGACCTAATGAAGTTAACGCCCTTAAATGCTTATTTAACTCATCCAACATCTCCGCAACATCTCATCCAACAATCTCGCAAAGCATTGGCAGACTCCTTGCTGATTGGACCAATATTGAGAAGGGATTTAACGTGGTTGTCTTTCAAAAGCCTTGAGTTATCATAACTTGCACACAGATTGTCCCAAGCAGCCACATATGTATAGGACAAAAACTCAACACTATTAATTATTTTCAATGCGTCCCCCTCAACACTAGCCCTTAAATAGTGATACTTTTGAATGTCACTCAAATTTTGTCTTTTATGGACCAGCGACTGAATGTGTTCTTGAATGCTAACCAATTATTTATGTCTGAATTGAATATTGGTAACTTGATAGGTGGTAACCGGAGTTCTACTTCCTCCCTATTAATTGTAGTCTGCTCTACACTACTTTGATCTACAACAATATTGTTGTTTAACTAACAGTAACCTAGCCTTGTCTAAATTTGTTTAATAAGCATTCATAAATGTTTTCCTTTCCTGAAACTGCTCACTCAATTCATCATCTGAACACAAGCTCTCAATATCGATCTGATAGTTTTCAAACTGTTCTAATACCACTTCAAAACTTCCCTGAACTCCCAATACCACTTCAAAACTTCCCCGTACTCCCAATTCTTCAACATGTGATAATGTAAATATTACATTGAATCTAAATTCAATAATCAGCAATTATATCAAATGACTGTACTTTCTACGATGCACAGTGCAGTTTATCTTTAGTTAAGAATTATGTATACACTCCACACTGTAAACAATTTATTCCAGGAACTGTGTATTTATTGAGGTACATTTACCAAATAATAATAATTCTTGTGGTACAAACGCAGCAACGCCAAATATAAAGGATAGGTAAAAGGGATGGATAGGACTCACTTAATTGCGCCGTCAAATTCTTGAGAATAATCACCGATCATCTTCTGCATCCGGCTCGACGGACCAAAATGTAATTCAATCGATAGAATGGACTGTATTTATTAACTCTTAGCTGTTTAAAAACTGGTAATTTTTATAATCGAAATGAACAAATTTATTCGCAGCCAATGTTCTGACGCTTTTAACGGCTTCAGTCTTCTTGACGGCTCCAATCATCGTGGCAGCTGCAGTGTTGTCTATGTGAAGCAGTGCTGTTATTCATCAGACGGCGTTTTGACGCCTGGCTCGTACACAAAATCGCCTTCTGACTTGAACTTGAACTCAACAGAATCATACACTTGTTTTAATGATTTTAAAACTTGTTTTCAGTTTTTCAAACACAAAATGGTTTGTAGTTATTTTAGGTTGCAGTGGCAGTTAGTAGGGCCAAGCCTTAAAAACTCCTCTCCCCAAAGACTACACCGTGCAGGGGCCGGTGATTGGGGTGCTTTGTCGTCGTCAAGAATCAAAAGATCAATATGAAAATCGCCACTCCTAAGGGCGAAAGGCCTAGAAGTGGCGGCTTGTTCAAAACCACTATCAATATTAGAGTCTTTATCACTCAATCTGTGAGCTGTGATCCGTTGTTGAGGTATCAGTATTGGTTTCCTATAAACGGTCCCAACTAGCAATTATAGTTCTAGTGTAGACACCGCTACACATAATTGGAACTGCTAAGTAGTAGTTACCAGTTCCGGCGACCACTCCGCAACGGATTCATTACCACGTTTTTACTAAAATGGGGAATGATTTTGTAGTAATGGCACCGTAGCGGCGACCACTTTGGGACTAACCCAGGTACGTTGTTTCACGGACTCCCTGGGTGTCGATTAGTAGTTGGCGGGTGGGTAGTCTTACTAGCTGCGACCAAAGAATAACGCTTTTCATGCAGCAACATCTAAGTCCTCGGCTCTCAGTTCGAGAAGCAGTCCATATTGCTCTGTACCTCGCAGGTTATCAGAACCAGAACGAAGTGTAAAGAGTAGGTGGTCACCAATTTGTCGATCAACCCATCTGCATACTATGTAGTTCCGGGGTCTACCCCTCATCAGCCCAGCTTTGGCTGGTCGACAATATGGGGACCGTGAGTTCGCGGATTAAAACCAAAAATTTAGGGAAGAGCGGTGAGATGTTGTACAGAGCAGGAGCAGGCGACATCTACCAGCTGTGCTGATGAGGGGTAGTGCTGATAATTTTGCATAAAGAGTGGGGTGCCTTTCTAGATTCTCTATGGAAAGCTCGGGAATACCTCAAGTCAATTTCAAAGCCTATAGAATCTCACAAATCTTTAAATAATTAAAAAATCAAACAAATTAAGCCTGTCTTATTTATCTATCAACATTCTGGATTGTTTGGGATGTCATTAATTTCAATGTCAATTGCCATTCATTAGTTTGTTAAATTTATTTGAGTATGTCCGTCCTTAGATTATTATTGAGAAAAAAAAAAAGGATGGACACACTTTCGGAGCGCTTAAATGTATACAACCAGTAAAACGTTCGCAAAGTGTCAACGCCCCTACATTTGAAGTTTTGACAGACAAATAAGGAACGAAGTACTTCACGACGTGCTTCAAAATAACAAATGCATTTCATAGGTGGCCAGATGAAGTTTACGAATGAACACCCTATATTTCATGGCATGATTTTATCTCAAATTTTCCACAAGATTTTATCTAAAATCCTTTACCGCACTACTGCGGCGAATTATTACTTCCCGCACGATATTAATTGCGGTAAAGTATACTAGCTTCTGTTGTATTACCAGATCTTAAGAAATTCAATTTTTATAGGAGCAAAGTTTAGTACACCACCACCTCGATATTACGCTATACGACAAAATAGAGGAAAAAGTTAAAAGGCAAAATTGTTCGTAGGGAATGGGAGATTCTATTTATGTTTTTTTTTTATAGAGTTATATTTTATTTATTATAATGATGGTGATAAAAACGCCCCCTGGCGGTAGACTTAGAGAGAAGGAACAAATTTTCCGCAATTTTTCTTGTTGACATTTACTATAATTTCTTTCTCTCAAGGTTTTATGATGAATAGTTTATATAATAGTTACCTCGCTTATTGGGACACCCTGTACATTAAATATCTTAACTTAAAATATTTTCCACTTTTTAATTTAATTGTACTTTTGGCGAGTTTGGATAATCCATATAACGCAGGACCCCATGCCTTTTCCATTAAAATGCGGAAAATAAAACCGCAAGTTGAAGCCTGGAGGCTGAACGTTTGAGCGAACGCGTGCGCTCTGGCCTCTAATCTCAGTTGTTCCAAATAACTTGCCAGAGAATACAGATCATCCCGATAACAACTCTATAAAATACTACTTGTAAACGTCCAAATTATACTAACAATGCGTTTTAAATGTCTACAATAATAGGTACAGATTAAGTGTAAGAGATTAAGATGTGATGCTTCATTAACAGTGACCAAAGCTAACCTGAATGTCCTCGCGAGGAAAGAAGGGTAAAGAGTTTGGTTACGTTCCGATCCTTAGATCTGAAACGATTTTCTTTTACTCTGGTTAGATATTGTAAATTACCATGGAAGGTCCTAAGACGCATGTTATGCTGTGTATTATTCTATTCTATAGTTTAACAAGAAGCTGTATAAGGTAAATTTGTCTCTCAAACTAAAAAAAATATTTATTTGTATATTTGAGATTGGAAACATATTTCAGTGAACAAAGAAGCTCGCTGATGATCTCAGATAGGCTGGATAATGTTACGAAAACAATTTCCAGGCTTTTGCAGGGATACGATATTAGACTTAGGCCAGACTTTGGAGGTAAGTGGCATATTATTATTTAATTGTTCGTATATTATTTGGTCATAATATAATTCATTATTTTTTCGATAGTAGTAAGTAATCCATATTTAATTGCTATACAACATTTGTTGCAATAATACATAATATTCAAGAAAAAAAGTCGTGTGTAAGATAACAGATGCGTTGAATATCTTTGACAATTTTAAAACCATGTGTCTAAAATTATCTACAATTTTTAAAGCATGATTAAATTCGAAAAAAAAATATTATAAAACCCCGAACGATCGAATATTTTTTTGATATAAGGAAGTCCGTTCTTTTAAAATTACTGTTTTTGTTTAAAAAATGTTTTATCAGATCAAGCAAATTTTTCTTCGGCAAATCAGTACTCTCTTATTATTATTAGAAGAAAATTGTTTTTCTAAACTATTGTCTTACTTCAAATTTCATTTTGTTCCAATAAAAAGAGACAATCAATTTTGGTTTTTCTTTAAGATTCTCATAATGTTATTATTGTTTTCTCTACGAATAAATATGTTTTTTTTTATCAAATTTGTGTAAAATGATTATATTGTATGTTTTTTTCAGACAAAATAATTAAATTTGTGTTGTCTTACCTATATATCACTTACAATGTAAATGTAGAAAAATTTCATCTTAGTCCCGAACGACAACCATTACATTTTATTTAACTCATTAAGTAACTTACAATTATTTCCAATTAATAAAAAGTTTCAGTCCAAATTTTGAAACCTCAAGCAGTTCTCAAGATATTTACACATGCTTTTTATTTTCCAAAATCGATCACAAAGTTCCTGTTGCTATGTAGCTCATTTTTTCCAATAAACATGATAGTTTAATGTATATGTATTTTGAAGTCGCAAGCCGTTCTCAAAATATTTAATAACTTTCTAACTTCTCAAAATAAATAATCCATGAAGTTTTCATTCATTTTTAACTAATAATTTCCAATTAAAACAATGGTTCAGTACAAATTATTTTTTTCTTTTTCTTTCTTTTCCGAGGGAGAAGAGGTAATCTCCCTCTCTTGCCCCAAAATAACCAGAATTAACAACAATATGATCTAACATTAAATTAAAGTAAAAAAAGAGAAAGGAATAAAGAAAAAGGGAAATGATTAGAATTAACATAAATTAATAGACATTATAAATCGTGCAACTCAAATAATTAAAGTCAATATCAGATCCGTGAAAAATAAGTTAGTTGTAGAGCAGCCATTGTTGGAAGGTTTTTTTTTAAGTGGAATGTATTATATATTATCTTATTCCGGCCCTGTGATAAACTTTGCCTATTGAAAGAGGTAATAAGAGGTCTACAACAACTAACTGATTTTGCACGGATCCGATATTGACTTGATTTTTTGATATGCATGATTTTCAATATTTGTTATATTGTGTTAATTCTAGTTATTTATTTTTAAGTTTTAGTTTTTAGTTAAATTTTATCTTAAATCAAATTGTTGTCGATTTTGGTTATTTTGGAATAAGAGAAGGGAAGTAGGTAAGAAAGCCGAAAGAAAGCAAAAGAAAAAAAAAGAGAAAAAAGACGAAAATTATTTAAAACAGTCCTAGTTATGTTAAGAGTTTTGCTATATATATGAATATTTATATTTTAGAACTGAGGAAGACTTCAATAAAAGTAGAAACATTGGCAATTTTATACAAAACTGAAGTGTTTTTTATATTCGACATCCGCTATTCACCTCTTATATTTGAAATATTTAATGGTCAAAGAAGTGGAGTTAAAATAAAATATTTTGACCGCCCCTAAATTTGGCCGCCCGGGTTTTTGGCACCCTATACTTAAGATCGCCCCTTAACCAAAAAAAAATTCGTGACAAAAAAGTTTTTAAACTGAAACTTGGTGCAGAGTTAGTAGAAAGAAAAAATAATCGTTAAGTAAAACTTTCAATTAATCGGTCGTCCTGCACAGCATTTCAGTTTAATTTATTTTCCTACAAAAGGATCTGTCACCCAGTGCAATTTAGTATATGGCGAAGACATCTTTCTAAATATAAGGTATTTAGGTCGTTAGTGGTTTTTCAATTTTATGCTTGAAGTATTTCCTGTCGTCTCCACGTTGCTCTGTTTAAATTACGTAATAAGTATTGCCCTATATGGGTTTATATTGTCTTGTGTTTAAAACATTTCTAATTAACAATGTATTGTTGGAAAGCAAAAATACTTGTTACAGAACTCAGTGTAATGGCATTTCAGAAAGAACAGGAGTTAGGAAATCGGAAAAGTTATAGGTAATTATGTTTGTAATATAATAACGAAAATTAAGATCTAATTGGTCAGGTGTTTAGGAAACTTTAAGAAAATGCTTTTTAAAAAAACATTTTTAGTCCCTACTTTACATAAACTAAAAATAAATTGAAACCATACAACCCAAATTTTAAATAAACTTTAAAACCGTCTCTAAAAATCTCTAAAGCCAATCAAACGATTTTCGTTGGAGATGCCATTTTGGTAAGATCCATGTATATCTGTTCATGTAGAGACTTCTTCATCCCAGCTGAGATTTTCGAACCAAAGTTCTTCACGATGAGTTTGGCTTTTATCGCTACTGGGCTCAACCGTCCCAATGGATCGAGCAATCTTGCAATGTCTGCTAATTTTTATTTTTTTTTTGATAGTTTCTTCGTATCCGAAAGAGCTACTTTGAATCTTATGGAGTCGTCGCATGGTGCCCATAATAAACCTAGAGACTTTCGTGTATCATTCTCTTGAATGCTAACTGTGTTTTGATCACGGAGTTCTAATGGTATCGAGTCCATAACTACCTTGCTGTTGGTGGACCATTTTCCGGTCCTCCGGCTTTGAACATCTTGAGCAGCTGCCTAACTATTTCTATTGCTTCTGGCTCTGTATCAGCACCGGACATCAAATCATATACATAGAAGTCGGATAATGTGATTTTTGACGCCAATGGAAATGTTGTTTTTTCGTTTTCCGCCAATGTTTGAACGGTCTTTACAGCTAAGTATGATGCTGCTGCTGTTCCGTACGTTACAGTCGCAAGCTTGAACTCTTGAACGGAATCACTAGTAGAAAATCTCCAGAAAATTCTGTGATACTCCTGGTCTCCTTCACTTATTCAAATTTGTCTGTACATCTTTTCTATGTCAGCAGTTAACGCTATCATGTGACTTCTCCAACGCAAAAGGATATCGATGAGAACTTCTTGTAGCTTGGGACCAACATGCATGATGTCGTTTAGAATTTTTCCATTGGATGTTTTAGATCAAGCGTCGAATACCACCCGCAACTTCGTCGTTGTACATAGCTTCTCTAACTACAGGCTGATGAGGAATGTAGTATTTCCCTGGTTTGTCGCTGACCTAGGCTAAGGTATTTGTTCATGAACTCCTTATATGCTGAGACTAGTTTGTTGTCATTAGCTAAACGCTTCTCTAACGTAAACAAACGTACCACTGCTCTTGACCTTGATTCGCCTAGTGCTGATGCTGACTCCACGGTTTTAAATGGAATTTGTACGGTGTATGAACCGTCTGCATCACGCGACACTGTATTATTGTAAAATACTTCGTATGCAGTTTCGTCAGTAGTTAATTTCCTTTCTTCGGAAATGTCTTCTAGTCACCAAAACCGAGATATTTCTTTCTCCTCGGATTGGGCTACCATACTCACTATTTTTATTTTGTGGTTATTTGTATATTGGATGTTACCCCAGATATGTGTTTAGGACCACAAGAGCGTCTTCCGTTTTTTTCAACCCTTCTAGAAGAATTTCGGGGAATTCCTGTGCTCCAAGGATTACATCAATGGGACCTTTCTTAGCAAAATTTGGGATTGCAAGAATGTGATGCTGCCATTGTTGAATGTCCATATGAATCGGTTGCTCGGGCATATGTTTTGCGAAATTTTGCAAGATCAGCAAGTCTGGGTTTAACGTGAATTTGCTAGATATACGTGGCTTAATAATAATAATAATAATAATAATAATAATTTCCTTTATTGCCAACAAAATGATTCAGTGATCACAAAGCAACGTCAAGAAAAAAGAAATAGAACCTGTGGCACTTTTAACCGGCTGTCATACAGCCTCAGTGTAAAATACATATATAAAAAACAATAAACTAAGATAAAAATGAAAACGAATAAAAACATTTTTCTTTTAAATATAAAATAATCTCCCTGCGAAAATGAGATTCAGATGATATTTGCCTAATATACCGTGGTAGCAAATCATATGCTTTTATAGCTCTATAGGAAGGACTTCTTTCATAGAAAGTGGAGCCATGTGCAGGAACAAAAAGGTCATCCCTGCCTCTAGTTACTATGTTCATTTCCTCTGAGTAGTTATCAATATTTCGCTGAAATAAATTTGGATTTTTTCTAACAAGCATGACCAGCGATAGGAAATACAGCGATGGTGCCGTGAGAATATTTAATGCCCCAAAACACTGCCTGCAGCTATCCCTTGGAGACATTCCCAAAATAGCCCTCAATACACGCTTCTGGGCTCTGAAGACCACAATTGCATTGGCAGATGAACCCCAGAATACTATCCCATAAGAGAAAATGGACTGCACACTGCTCAAATAAAAGAGCCTAAGCATGTCAAGAGACAGTACACTTCGAATTCTTCTTAGAAGTGCACACTTGCTATTAAGCTTAGATGTTATGCTCTGACAATGAACATCCCAGCTCAACCGGGAATCTAGATGAACGCCCAAGAACTTTACACTGGACGACATATGTATAGATCTTCCATTCGTGGATACATACAATGAAAAATTAGTTCTACCTTTATCAAACATTAAAAGACCTGTTTTCATAGTGTTTAATTTTAAGGAGTTATTCTGACACCAATCTTCGACCTCAATAACCTTTGCACTACATGATGCAGAGAGCCCCTCGATAGATGTACTCGAAAGCACTACCGATGTATCATCAGCATATTGGCATATCAAGCCTCCCGGTATGCACCTTGAATAATCATTAACATATAGGAGAAACAACAGAGGGCCCAGCACTGATCCCTGTGGTACACCCCGCTCAACAGTGGACACCCCAGAAAAACTCGACACACCGTCACATGTGACACAAACTGTCTGCTTTCTTCCGTGCATGTAAGATTTTATCAGCAGCGAACAGACACCTCTCAGTCCATAGTACTCTAATTTTTCTATCAATAATCCATGATTAATTGTATCAAAAGCTCTTGATAAGTCGAAATATAAACCTGCAACCTTGGAATGTTGATCAACGCCATGGAAGATGTGCTGAACCATATCAATAATAGCCAGCTCAGTTGATTTGCCCGGGGTGAAGCCATACTGATGAGGAACCAATACATTATATCTACTCAGAAATCCCATTATTCTAATATAAATAACACGCTCAAATATTTTTGAAAATGCCGACAATATAGATACAGGTCTATAATTGCTTTTTATTAATGGGTCACCTTTTTTTAAACGGGAACGATTTTAGCAATTTTACAGCTATCCGGAAACACTCCTTCTGTAAGACATTCATTTATAACATCTACGAGTGGCTTTGCAATTAATTCGGCAACATACTTAAGAATACGCACCGGAACCCCGTCAACACCTGCAGAAAACTTATTTGGCAGTTGCGATATCAACCCAATGACCTCAGATTCGTCAATTGGCAATAAAAAAATCGAAGGATAAGGTGACACATCTCCAACTGAGGTGAATATTGCTGTATCGTTGGATAAGTCAAACTGTTTTGCAAACATTTCTGAAATATCTTTAGGTTTTTCCAATATGACGTCATTATCATCTTTAACACGAATGTTAGATTGGGATTTAAATTTGTTAGATAACCTATGGAAAATATTCCAAGCTGTTTTGGACTTATTTTTTGAATTTGCAATTTGACCTTCATTTAGGGATTTCTGGTAGGATGTGATATAGTGCCTATATTTCTTGCGTTCTATCTTATATTCTCGATATGCCTCTTGACTTTTTGTTTGTTTAAACCAAACATACAAGTCCTTTACAAACTCGGAGTATCTTTTTACATCTTTATTTACCCAATTATGGGTTTTTTGTTTCAACTTGCTTATCTGCAGAGGAAACGACCTATCGAACCAGTAAAAAAAGTTTCATATTTGGCATCTACTCCAATGGCACTAAACACATCCTCCCATGATTCATGCAGTAAAAAGTCGATAAACACTACAATGTTTTCATTCGTATAAAAGCGTTTCCTTGCAAAAACAGGTACAGGCATCGGCACGGCTGTGCGAACTGTCAAGAGCTGCCCATAATGATCAGACACAAAAGAATGATATACACTACACGCAATATCACTGGTATGAAAGTTCGAAAAAATATTGTCAATTTGAGTTGAGGAGGCAGAGGTAACCCTAGTGTGATCACGAACATGTGCTGTTAGACCATATGAGTTCATTAGTTGCAAAACTGATAATACTGAGCCGCTTTGGACTTGAAAATCAATGTTAAAGTCCCCACAGACTACAAGCATTCTGTTGGGTGAATAAATGGTATGTAAAAGCATATTTAGCAAATTTAAAAATTCATCAAAATCCCCAGATGGAGACCGATACAAACAAACTAAAATACAATTACTATCAGACAATCTAAAATTAATATAACAAAATTCAAGTGTTTTTTCTATGGGTAAAATATCACAAGTGATTTGCTGTATTTGCACCTCAGGAAGAGCAAATATCGCCGTTCCCCCTCCCCGAAATTCTCTCCTTGATGAGTAGCTTATGATCTGGTAGCCTTCAATATAAAGGTGTTCAATATCATTGTTTTGAAGCCAGTGTTCAGAAACGCAAAAAATATTCGGCTTCATATCGGACAGAATCACTGCAATTTCCGCGATTTTATTGTTTATACTTTGGGTATTTAGGTGAAATACCTTGAGTTCCCTAAAGGTTTTTTCGATTTTATTCGCAGCTCTGTCTCGTTCAGAGGAGATTGTAGGCTTTTTAATATTGCAATTCATAAAAAATTCTTACCACTGTACAGATAGCTTGTGCCGGCACTTTTCATTGGTTGAACCCTCAATTACAGAGATTTCGGCATGAATCTTCTGCTTGGGTCGATGCCTGGGATCCTGAATCTATTAAGGCACTTAAATGCTCATACGCTCCATCTGAATTCTGGACTCTAATAATGGCAGAGGCTAACAGCGTATTGCCCCATTGATGTGTAACATGACTGTCAATTTTGTTTGATGAATCGGAAGGTGGTTTTTTCTCGGTAGTCGAATTCGGTTTCTCCTTATGGAGTTTGCTTGAGAAGTCGTGATTCAAACAATTCAAGCAAATCTTTTTCTCTTTGACAGCACTGAACCGTTGATGAATCGGCAGTGCCCTGAATTTCGTGCATTGATGCATTGTATGGTTGGAGAAATTGCAGTATTTACAGCTTTGGTTATGCTGGGTTTTTTGATATTGCTGGTATCCAATCTTATGTTCTTGCCGTGTAGGGGGATCATTTGACAGCGCTTGGAAGGCTTGAAAAAGTTCAGGCACTTTTAAGGGGTTGACTAGACTGGCTTCAAACAATCCCTTGATTCGTCAATCTCAAAAAAACTCTCAATCGCGAGTCGCGAGTCGCGTGTCAAACGGCAACTCCGTCGGACTTAAGCGTGTACCGTAAATATGTGGACATCGAGTGTAGTGCGCAAACCAGTCGGGTTTTGCCGACGCTCGTAGCACGCGGAATTTTCCGACGGAGTTGTCGTTTGGTACGCGACTCGCGACCGGGAGTTTCTTAGAGATTTTGAACTGTTTTAACCAGCTAAGTTGCTGATTACTTTTTTAGGCTCGAAGGACCATATTTTTGGGGGGTAGTTAGTTTTTAGAGGGAGTTTTTTGAGTCATTGAAAGTCTCAGTGTCGTTTCGATACTGATCTATTATTCCATATCTAAATAACTAGGAGAATCAGTGATTCTAAAGAAGTATAAGTTACTATTTTCCCATTATAAACAATGGTATTCAATTAGTAGGTTAATAAAACATTTTGAAGGTTGCTCGGTTAATTTATCTTGACTTTGCAGTTCTAAGGTCCAATACTAAATTAGAACGCTAAATGTGCTGTTTTGGATTTATAAAACTAAATGCTCTTATGTTATGAAACTAAACTATGTCACCTAAATTAAATAATACTTATTATTGAAACAAATAAATCAAAATAAAACGTTATGTTTGTTGAAAACTAAACACAGGAGTATGGAAAGTTAAATCTTGAGGATGGTTTTTAATTAATATTTCCGAAATGTGTAAAAATTAATTAATGAAATTTGGTATGTTACCACAAATTTTGTATGCCCTTTCTGCAAACAAAATAGATATGAACTAATTTGTCAGGGGCGGGTGATACAAGCGGGTAGTATGTAAAAGAATACTAAATTTTTTTTGTGTTAACATATCGACTATTTATTAAAGAAATTGGCTAATATGGAGATTTCTACATAAAAAAGTACCCTAACTAATACATACACATGCTTATGCTATACGAGAAAAATACAAGGTGTTTTCGAAAATAGCACCATATTAAACTACTTATTCTAAGGTCCAAAATAAGTCAAAAACATGAAACGAAAAGTGCTTTGTTTTCCATATACAGAGTATAAAGGGTTAAGTTATTCCCTAAAAGCATATTCTCTAAATTGGTTGGCAATAAAAATCATGTTTCTCGAGGAATATTGCAGATACAGTTGGATCGCTAAAGGAATGCCGATCCGATGAAATTATGCGACACGTATGTTAGATTTGCCTGCCTAATTTACACTTAATAATAAGAAAAGTAACAACAGATAAAATATTGTCTGGTGGTTACGCAATACGTCCTCGACAATTAGCATTGTCAGATTAATGTGTGTCAGTATGACGTGTTTTTCCTTAATTTTGAAATCGCAATTTTTCTACCTTTTTTCACTGATAAAGTGCATCTAATAGCCAAATCAGTTCTTTTTAGGACGACGGGTTTTAAAGCCTTTTTTTGGTAAGAATATTCAACTTAATTTATGGAATAGATCGTGCTTTGATCAATGTAAACATGCGAGTTTCTGGGCATGTTTCCAGTCATGGCAACGGACCAATTTCGATCTGCATTGTAACACACAAATTCTTCGCTTTAATCTGTAAATCTAAGTCTAAGGTAGATCAATTGTGCAGGTTCCTGATTTTTAGATAATGCCAGGAAATAAACATCAAGTTTCAAGCGCAGAAACAAATATCTACACGTACCTGCTTTCAAATGGAGGAAAAAAATGACGAGCTCTTGGAATCGGTTTCATCTGTTCAAGAGAGGATAGAGGTACTAAGAAATATCTGCAATTTTTCATGCTGCTTTTCATCAATTACAAAGAATACTTCATTCTAGAGTGTCGCTGTTGTATGTAGTACAACAGCTACTACAAGAATAGTAATTATATAATAATGACGTATGCTACCAAGAGGGGAAAAGAACATCATCCAGCTGTCTCGTCAAAAGGAAGAACCTGCATGCGAATAATGGGATTAAGAGCCATTTTTTGAGACCTTCGAACTACGAAAATAGCGATGTCTAAATAAGGAGGGCCCAAAATTATTCAAAATGCGAATGAAAAGTTGGGAAAGTAAAAGTAAAAGAAACTATTGATATTAACGATTGTGAAATACAGATATCCATCATGAAACGTTTACAGATTTAGTTGTTACAAAAGAAACCCTATACCACAAAATTTCCTCACGATTATATCGCAGGAAACTGTAGAAAAAAATACCTATAGGCCACAGCCAGAAATTACATTGAGAAAAAGTTTGACCTCCAAACCACTCCCTATTCAAGCGATCAACCTCCATTAATCGATGCTCAGACCACCAACCACCAATGCGGTGAAGTAAGAAGCACGCAAGAAATAAAAAAAGAACAAAGTAAATTGCAAAGCTCAACGGACACCTAAAAGAAAGGACTATAAAGACACAGTTGGAACCACACACCAGTTCTACCAACATAGACAACACAGAAGATATCAAGTCGACATGCCAAATACAATCAACCCCACTATGACAGAACATACAAAAATTATCGGAACTGAGCACGCAGTGATGAAATGGTCCTATGGAGGCAGATAATACTAGAACGGGCGAAGCCCCCTGAACCCAAACCCAGAAAGCATTACCATCTAACGGCGGCATCAATAGCAGACAGCAATTTCCCGCTTCTGGCAAATGGAGTTCGAAAAGCGGACAATGTCTATCGCTAGTACCAGGAAACAAATCTGAAAGCCTTTAACTTCATATGCGAAAAAAAGAAACAACCCAATTACATTTCATGACTGCAGTAGAACAGGCCATTACCGAGACCGCATGTTTAAGTTAGTGAAGAGTTGACTAACAATATCAGAAGATCATGCCTGAATAATCAGAAGAGGCTATGAATACTCTAACACATGCAAGTTCGACAAACAGGTATGATGCAATAACGGCAGTCTTTGTCAACGGCAAAACTGGCCCGAACAAAACTTCAATTAAAAGGGGCTTCCCAGGCCCAGAAAGCATTACCAGTTAACGGCGATGTCAATAACAGCGGACATACCAATTTCTTTAGTACCAGGTAGCAGACCTAAAAGCCTTTTATTTCATATGCGATAACAAGGGAAGACCGAACGAAGCGCTCGAGTAGAGCAAGCAACTAGGAGGCATCATGTATAAATAAGGTAAGAGTACCTGAAGGGCGCAAAGGCTTTGAAACCGTTCCATACCACAAACATTTTAAGACCTAAAACAGTGCCTAATAACCCGAAAGAGGTACGATTACTGTTATTATCCACACAAACTCGACAGGGCCATATTTTTTACAGAATCTGAACAAGCCTTTGGGACTCTTTTGAAAAAGTAAACTTTGCAAAAAAGTATGGTCACAACAGCAGCCTTTATTAAAGTCAGTGCTAATGTCTTGTATATTTAGATAGAAAATAAAAGTAACAATTAAGGGCTAAAGCCTCTTTTAGTTTTACTGGAAGAGCTTAATTATATTTCTTTTTATATTATTTGTTTTATTCATGAGCAATATCCATAATACCATTTGTGGTTTATTTATACTGAGTCCAGAGTACAGATAATGCGGGATTGAAGTCACACCCGTTTATAGGTTAACGTAACTCGAAACTCAACCCAGAAAACTTTCATTTGATTCATATGAAATTTATAACCTTGCAATGACGGCACACCGGCATTCTCTTAGCGATCCAACTGTAGTTATAAGCGTTTTTGGCGGAATCTCTCTACGGTTTTTATAACATAACCATTAACATTGACACAGTTCAAAAATTAAATAGGGGTCATTAAAATATTAGCTTTTGGAAAAACTTTATGGAACGCTTTATACTTTCAACCATCGATATGTCAATTAAATGGATATGCCGATCAGTTCCATAAAAGCAATCGATAACAGATATGGTGCAAGAGAGGTGGAGCTACTCAGGCAAATAATAGTATGTTACAGTACGAGATAGGAAGGCTCTCATTACTGTACAGAGATTATGCTATTATAAATTATCGAGCTTAATAAAATCTCGAGACAGTAATGAAGCTTCCCATCGAATAAATGTCTACTATTTTATTTTTAACCACACTTTCTGCATAACATCAAAAAATGTTTTTGAATATTATTTATTCATATAATATTCTGGCTCATGTCTTCACTCAGGAAGCGGAATTTTGATGGTTGCTATGGTATAGAGCAAAGCCAACAGTCAGGGTTTCTGTAATTTATTCTTCCCGTCTTAGACGGGAAGTAACTACTTCCCGCCCTAGACCAGTAATGGAATTACTTCCCGTCCTAGACCAGTAATGAGACACTTCCAAGATTTCAATAAGACAAAAATGTCATCATTACAAATGTGGTTGAAAATAAAAAAAAAAATTCTGTGTTCTTAAATGGGGTTTTTGCGTTTTTCGATTTAGCTTTTTTGCAACTTTTTGTCACTTTTTTGCCCCTTTTTTAATGGTATCATGCGCCTCAAGGCTTGGGTAACAATATACTGAAAATTCATGTAATTTTTCTGTTTAGTAGCTCCGCTAAATGCATCTAAAGGGGACCCTGTTTTCTGGAAGTGTGAGATTGGATCAGATTTTTTAAGTTGATTAGTTGTCAAGAAATAATAAATTCGTAAATTTTGTTAAACGTTTCTACCACTTTCCATCGATTGAGAAGAATATTTGGAGCCAAAAGGTTAACGGTATCTACTTCTGGCTAGAAGAAACGCTTCCAAACTAAGAAAAAATCTGGAATACCGTTTTGAAACGGAAGGACAATAACATTCCATTCAAGACATCATTTTTCACTATTCGGGGCTATTCATGGATGAATCCGGATATTTAAAGAACGAAGAATAATATGGAAAATGGGTTATTGAACATTAAATAGGTATCTTTACTTTTAAGCGCTTTACATTTATTTTCTGCGAAAGAACACACATCACACACCGAAAATACGCAAATATCTCTTACATTTACCTACTTTAGCAAAAACTTCATTCTTGTCTTTAGACAAAAAACCTAAAACAAAACTGTAACTAGAACTTTATATATTATATAATACTATCTATTTACTTTTAGTTTTCTCTGAAAATAACACGCACCTTCTGCAACCAACACGACAAAGAAAGCAATATCAATGAGAAGATGTCAGCAAGCTGCGTGGGATAGACGTAAAATCAGAAACCTGCTTTTCTAGAACATTCGTACAATTATCTTATGCAACACAAAATTAATATTGATATAAGCCACGTCACAAAGCGCAATCAAAAAAGGGGATAGACTTGTAAATTTAGGACCCTCAGATCAATTTATAATTGTCTTAAATTTGAATTTATGTATTATGATTCAACAGATTAAGCATTCAAAACTAGGTACCTATTTAATGTTCAATAATAGTCTAATTTCCATATTATTCTTCTTTGGTTTTAATATGGATTCATCTGGGTTCATTTATGAATAGCCCCAAAAACAACTTTCCCTTCCTTTTCAAAGCGGTATTCCAGATTTTTTTTTTGTTTGGAAGCGTTTCTTCTAGCCAGAAGTAGATACCGTTAACCTTTTGGCTTTGAATATTCTTCTCAATCGATGAAAAGTGGTAGAAAAATTTAAAAAAATTTACGAAATTATTATTTCTTGACCACTAATCAACTTCAATAATCTGATGCAACCTCACACTTCCAGAACACAGGGTCCCCTTTAAATGCATTTAGCGGAGCTACCAAACAGAAGAATTACATGAGTTTTTAGTATGTTGTTAACTAAACTTTGGGGCACATGATACCATTAAAAAAATGGCACAAAAGTGACAAGAAGTAGCAAAAAAGCTAAATCGAAAAACGCAAAATTCCCATTTAAGAACACAAGAATTTTTTTTCATTTACAACGATATATTTAATGCTATCATTACAAACGTAATAGGAGGGTAGGAAATCTTCTCTCTAAATTAGGCTTAGGTAATGGATATTCATTACCACCCAAGGGCGGTATTGGCTTATTATCTACCTCTCTTTCAACTCTCATTTTCCATGTTTATTTTTTGGCTCCTAAAATTTAAGGTCTTTATAGAATTAAAAAGGTGTCCCTAGTAGCAACGAACTAGAAAAGATAGTTAACTGGTAATTTTTAAAAATAATACTTAATAATATTATAAATATCTTATGCGAAAAATATAAATTCATATTATGTAAGTGGTGAATAATAGTATATTATTAATCGAGCTTTTTATGAAAGCCATTATTCCCTTAGGGGGACGTTTGCGTCAAGAGCCGCAGGCGAGGAGAGCAAGTCTTCCGTGGGAATAATGGCCATAAAAAGCGAGTATAATACTATACTTTGTCCACGGCCATTGTCTAATAATTACAAATTATAAAATCTTATAGGTAGTGGAAAGAAAATAATTGAAATGTCAAAGTGACACTCGCGTTTGACGGCAAAACCGGTGCCACCAGTGCATTTTTTACGCTGCGGCATTTCATATTGCACTGTTGCCTACTCTGGTATTGCACTGGTTGCCAAGGCAACATATATAATTTAAATAGCGAGCGGGAATAATGATATTATTCCCGCTGTTTCAACTCATATATCCTTCTGACGCTATATGAGCCCTATTTAACTTTTGTCAACAAGCTGAATATCAGTATATTTTTAAGCGGTTGTGGTCAAAATAATATACACACCTCGGTAGGAACTTTCCTTACCGTCCAGAGATTTTATAGTTCATCTCGACGCTGCGCGTCTCGAAAAACTATCAAATCTCTTGACAGTAATGAACGACTTTCCACTCCGGTATGTATTATACTAACCTGAGTAAGGCAACCTCCCAGATGGTGCAAGGGAGTTTTGCATCTGTCGCTTCGTCCAGATTTATTTAATATGTCAATACTCTCAACATACCTTTTTTATGTAGAAATCTTCAAATTTTCCAACAACCGTCCCTGAACAAATGGGTTCATATCTATTTAGTTTTTAGAAAAGACTGTCATGGTCATTTTCTGCGATTAGTGTCACTTCTTAATTTTAATAATTAACATACCTTAACTGTTTGCTTATGTCTCTTTATTGAATTTATACCTCACACATTTGAATTACTCACTTTTAGTTTCACTCTAGTATCTATTGGATTTTGCTGGGGTCTAGTTTTCCTTGGCCTGCCTGATTTTTATAAAACTAATAGTTTTACGCACTACAGAATGCCTATTTTTACTTGGTGTTTACATGCAACACATGTTGTGGCAGTGTGCTTCCAAATATGTTCCTGAGAGCTTCAACGGCGATATTATCATTCTTTCAGCGTTTCTGATTAGTTTTTGTATAACAGGAAGAGAATTAACAGTTTTTTTCCTTGTTACATTGATTATTTTTATTTTGATTAAATAACAAACAGATCTAATCTATCTTTGCAATTTTTGTTTTGGCCGACATTGACAGTAATGACAGATGTCACTCAATCATTTGAGAATGTCTTGGCTCTGACTTTGTCCTGGTGTTGGACAAGGATGCATATTTCTGAAAGTGATCTCATTTTTTTTTATGTTTATATGTGTTTGTATGTTTAAATCATTAATTACTTAATTCCTTTTGCTTTTTCTTGACTTGTTTTATATCTTTTTTACGGATTAGGGTCAGTCCTGATTTATTTGTTATTTTTGCTAATTTTAACCAGTAATTACCTATTTATCTTTAATTCCTTGATCAACTTATTTGCTACATGCGGAACGTCTTTATTAATTCACCATTCTGATTGGATATGTGACATGTGACACCTTCCTCCCGTCCTTGCCCTTAACCGGTACTGGTACTAAAATCGATAATTTCTTCTTGGTTTTCTTTTTCACCTAAACTTCCAGCGAGGAGACAGCCGCGGATCCGAGTTCTACCCTCATCGCCCTTGGATTTAGGCGGATTCAGGACTCGGACCATTGATTGACTGTTCCCTAGTTTTATTATTGTTTCTTGTGCCTTTTTCAAGGGAACAGTTTATCTGTTTCGGCAGGATTTCAACGGCTGCTAATCATCTCCCACTGGTAAGTTTCACTTTTGTCCTTTGACACCGCCATTTGCTAAGTGGTTTTGGCACGTGCTTTAGCTCAAAATTTGAAGCCCTTTGGCCATTTCAGTACCGGTATCCGGCTTTACTACCTTCTTTGTTCCTGAGCTGCCACATGATCTAACCTTTCATACTCTGCTGTATCTGGTAAACAAAGCATTTTTCGATATATATTTATATAAAGTTTTTTTCTCATTTTGGAGCTTAGAGTAAGTGGTACATAATTAAATAAAAATTAAAATTTTAACTCTTTGTAGACGTTGCTAACTGGGGGTTCGATTAATTTCAGGGCAACTAAATTTAATAAAACCGCTCTATATTATTGCTTTGCTCTATATATATACTTTTCGTTTTCCCCACTCTGTCTGTATCAACTTTTTATTTTATTTAATTTCATTGTGTATATTTTATCTCTATGACACACATCATTTTAGGAGAGCCTCTACTGGTTGGGATGGACCTTACTATAGCCAGTTTCGATGCAATATCCGAAGTAAACATGGTAAGTTTTATGATAAATAATTTTGATAATGTTCAATTTGAGGTTGTTGATTCAACAATCACAGTTGCGTTTGACGAAGAAACAGATTTGAGAAATGTTGAGCAGTTTTCTGGATTTCCAAATTTACTCCTACATATCCCGTTCCATACATTTATTAAAGCGATAAAGTTCGTTGCCAGAGCCGTACACAAAGTCACAAGAATGCTGCGGTTAATCCTAAAACAACCTCTAGCTGCAGTCTGATTTTTCAGGCACTGTAGTTTGAACAGTAGGTATTGAAGCTGTTGTTGACAAGTTGAAGGTTCTGGAAATTGACGTTGCACCTCTAAAATCTCGGCCATGCATCTAGTTTGACAACATTGGGTTTTGTCGTAAGCAAATGTCGAAACCAGCATGGTAACCTGAATAGAAAATGGAATATGAAAAGTTAGTAGAAAAAGTGCAAACTTGTTAATTCAAAAAAGTGAAAGCTCATTATATTGAAACTTAGAAGTCATACAGAAACAGCATATTTTCCTTTGGAAAGCTGCCGACAGCTCGTAGAACTTTCAACTCACTTTTTGCTCTTTTTATCATATTATTTTCAAATTTAAAATCCGACGTTTCTTTTTCATGCAACGACCATCAACTTTTTTTTTTAAATACGGTCTTTATTAATTTATATCGGATTTTCAGTTTTCTTGAAACACGGTATTTTATTTACTTTTAGGTTATGATTTGCTGACTTTGTGATATGATGGTTGAAATTTGTCCAACCAGCAGTAAGTATTTAAGAGTAAAAGTACCAATTTCCGGTTATTTTTTATAGAACTTTGTTTAATTTTGTACGCAGCTAATAGACAGGTATTCGAAAGTTGAACTTTGTTAAATTCAAGAAAGCTTTATCGATTTGCGCTTAAAAACTGATAATTTCCAAAAAAAAAGTACCAATTTTGAGCTGTTTTAGAGTTTTTCATAATATTGATCTTAGCCAATAAATAAGACATACCAAATATTTACTGATTTTTTTTTGTCAATTTGGAGAAACTTTTATCGATTTAAGCCCAAAACCTGAGAGTTTTAGATGAACTTGGCCTTGACTGTAAAAGTCTTTTATCACCCAAAAAAAATTGGTTTTCCGATAAGTAAAGCCGACTATTTTGTGACTCAAAAACGGAAATTCTTTTGACCCGGGTAAGATAAAACGCTTTTTCCAAGACCAAAAAATTGGTGTTTCTAAAAGTGCGGATGAGCTTTACAGACTTGGGATTAAAACACTTGGGACAAAAAAATTAAATGATGTTTATATATTTTACTAAGAAGAAAATTAAAATCAAGTAAAGAGAAACAATATCACTTTTCAGTTATTCTAGACAATTTTGTATAATCTTTTTCTTAGCCAATAAAAAAGACACTTTCTCATCATTGATGGAAAAAACTTGGCCTTAAGAAGAAGCCAAAAATTATTTTTTTGACCCTTTCGACTTCCTTCATTTAATTTCAAAATTATAATCGACCTTTTTGGCCGCTCGAAACGATTTCAAATAATCTAGCCTTGAGCAAGTCAAAACACTACCCTTGAGACTAAAAAATTCCTTTTTCATCAAGAACAAACGGGCTTTATAAACTTTGGATTTGGAACTGAACTTTCACATCAATAATTAATTGTAAAAGTTCCAGTTTTCAGTGACTGTAGACGATATTTTATAATCTTGATAAGCTACATTTCTTTCGACAAATTTTGTCCATTAGTCTGCATACCTACAGTCAATCATACAGTTTAATCTTTGTAGTGTGCGAAGATATGACCAAAAGCAAAATTGCAAACAAATTCAGAATCCGATAAATACCGTATTCTTAAAATCCGATAAACCAGAACCGTATTTTAAAAATTGAAGTTGATGATGGTTGCATGAAAACGAAACGTCGGATTTTAAATTTGAAAAAACTACTTTGAAGAAAGCAAAAAGTGGCAATAAAAAAGTGTCAATTATTTTTAATTATTTCTTTAAATTGAGACTCGTTCATAATAGAGCGCGACATGAAATGCACACAACATTGTTTGGGGCAGCATCGACACTAATGCGAGAGATAATGCCCTACTGGACTACCTCGCATCGGAAAATCTAATGATCTTCGTCAATCGAATCCGATAGGAGGTGATAGAGGTGATGGTCGTCGCGCAACGGATGGCCCAGAAAGTAAAAAACTGAAGAGTGTCCGAGAACATTTCGATGTCCGACTACAGGATGATAAGATTTGAAAAGAACAACACCGGGAGCAGTTCTCAACGCCTTACTGGGTCTGTCAGACCTTCCAATGTGGATGAAGAGGGAGGCGATGGCTTCCTGCAGGAGAATGGATTGCTACGATCAGTGGAATGAAACAGTCGTGGGAAACGGTAACACGTAGACCGCCAGCCTCATCCAGCGGGACATCCCAATTGTCCTGTCGCAGGAGGGGCGCCATTTATTCACATCCAAAACAGCCATTTGGGATAAATATCCCAACTAGAGAAAAAATCAAAGAATAGCTGCTTCAGCAACCTTCTGAGAATAATCAGGTATGGTATACAGACGGATCAAGAATGGCTGATTCACAGTCGTCAGGAGCCGGAATATACAAAGTCATTCCATGAAGAGGGTGAGAACTTTTCCTTAGGAAGCCTCACGACGCCATTCGGAGGTGTTTGCAATATTCGAAGTGGCCACACGACCAGCAGTCAAACAAGGAGCAGAACAGAACATCTTCATTTACTCCGACAGTCAGGCGGCCCTGTGAGCCATCTGCAGGAAGAGGACGAGTTCAAAGTTCATTCAGGACTGCAGAGATGCTCTAGAGTCACTGGCAGAAAGTAGATATTCAAAGCGGAAATGAGAACAGTCCAAGGACTTTTTTCCACCTTAACCATGACAAGCGTTTGGTTGTGAAATCGAAAATCGCAACGACGCACAGTGGGCTATTGAATAAATCTAAGTGGACAAAATCTTGTAATTTGCTTTCTGGCTTGGAATTGCTCAGTAAGGTTAATAATAACTTATTTCTTACATTTTATCAATATAAACAGTACATTAATAAAGTTTGGCAAATACGGGGTGTTCAGTAAAAAAATGTCATCGAGCAGGCTATAAAATTTTGACAGAAAAGGATGACAATCAATGTAAATAAATTTCAACCTCCCATCTTTTTCTTTTGGCATTTAGCAGAGCCAACTAGATGACGTTTCTTAGAGAGAGAGAGAGAGAGAGAGCGATAAATTACTTGGAACATTTGGCAAACTTTATATATAATATATAAACAAAAATATATCAATCGGAATGAATAAAAAAAAAGCTTTTTAAAGTTAGAATTGAATAATATATTATTTGCGTTTGTCGGAAAGTTTTTATCAAACACCTTCAACTTTCAAAATGTTAATTCAGGAAAACTTATTAATATCTTGTCCGAACTCTATATCGCAGTGGGGTTGCATTACTTCAACCGATACTTCAACCCACAAAACAGAATGTGAATATAAAGCAGACAATTGTTTGATTGACATTAATTCTATTTGAAACAAAAAACTCGCAATATTTTCTTTAACTTAGTTTCTAATTTCAGATTTCAATTAATAATACGATATGATAAGAATGATAATGTTTGAAGAAATGTTTGATAACCACAGTGCAGTACATAAATAATATCTACAATTAAGCATTGCAGCACAAAAGAAAACGACTTAAAATGCTAATTATTGGTCTCATCACTGTCACTACTGTCAAAGTCTGATTCAGAAGAACCATAACTTTAGTTAAACGAAAAAGATATCGAAAGCGAAGGACAATTTAAAAGTGATGTTACTTCGTGGCTCAATGTGTCCCTATGTTTACAATAATTTTGTCTGTACATATTAACTACAGGATCGGAGCTAATTAACAACATACGTATAAGATCTTTATTTGTTGCAAAGCAAGAATTTTTTTGAGTAAGATTGTGGCCAAATCTTCTGCAATCTTTATTCCTTGCTTCTTGTGTCTCCTCCGACAGCTGTCCAATTGGCACAATAAAATGTCTAATTATCTCTAATGAATATTTTATGAACAGTAACCGGCATGTAGTACAACGAATAAAGATCCAAATATATTTTTTTAGTTTCTATAACATATTTTTCAAATTCTACCTAAAATTTATGTATGAGTCCTTCATCTAAACCTGTTATATTTGCTGCAGCTTTAGAATAAAAAAAAATTCTTTCTGTGTTTTCGTCATTTGTAGATCCGAAACCTGGTTTTGGTTTATCTACAATTAAACCCATTTCCAGTTTGAACTTTTGTTGAATTTCGGTTTTTTTTCTTATTTACTATTTCTTTTTCGTTTGGATCTTTAACTTGCCATAATTCTACGTCTAATTTATAACTAATATGTAGCAGACACTCAAAACATGTTTTCCAAGCATAAAGCGTGGATAACCCAAAGCTATAATTTTGTTTTTGAATATATATATACCAGGTGACACAAGATGTATGTAACAGCTCAGCGTTTTTACACTTTTTATTTTAAAATTTTGAAATTTAGAGGTGATAAATAGGTCATAAATGTGCTTCAGATCCCGTTTCCAGCATTTAGGTCCGACTTCCAGTTTAACCGGAAGTACCGCCATATTTAATTTTTTAAATGAAACATATATTTGTTCATTTTCGGATTAAACGTTGAATTCTAAGTTATTAACATCTAACACAATGTATGCGTATCTCTTACCGTTTTCGAGAAAATCGCGCTCGAACTTTCCATATCATCAATAATAAATGTGGATTTTTAGGGAAACAAATTTATATCGATCAGTACTGATTCTCAGTCTTTTAGGAATTTCAGTGATTTTAATTACACACAGAAAAAAATATACAAGGTGGCCCATCAAAAAGGATCCACCTAGTTTTTTTTCCAACTTAGTATACCGGGTGATGCAAGATGTATGTAACAGCTCAAGGTTTTCACACTTTTCATTTTAAAATTTTGAAATTTAGAGGTGATAAATAGGTCGTAAATGTGCTTCAGATCCCGTTCCAAGCAGTTAGGCATGACTTCCTGTTTAACCGGAAATACCACCATGTTTCATTTTTTAAATAAAACACCCTGTATATTCGTTCATTTTCGAATTCCCCGTCAAATTCTAAGTTACTAACATGTAACAGAATGTATGCTTATCTCTTACCGTTTTCGAGAAAATTTTTCCGAGCCCGAAAGAAGCCCGAACTTGAACGGAAGAAGCCCGAATTGAAAAGCCCGAACTTTTCATATCATCAATAATAAATGTCGATTTTTATGGGAACAAATGAACATCGATCAGTACCGATACTCAGTACCGATTCTCAGTCTTATAAGGATTTCAGAGATTTTAATTATGGACAGGAAAAATTATACAAGGTGGCCCATCAAAAAGGATCCACCTAGTTTTTTTTCCAACTTAGTATACCGGCTGACGGAAGATGTATGTAACAGCTCAGCGTATCCACACTTTTCATTTTAAAATTTTGAAATTTAGCGATGATAAATAGGTCGTAAATGTGCTTCAAATTCCGTTTCAAGCACTTAGGCACGACTTCCCGTTAAACCGGAAGTACCACCATATTTCATTTTTTAAATGAAAGATCCGGTATATTTGTTCATTTTCGGATTCCCCGTCGAGTTCTAAGTTATTAACATGTAACATAATGAATGCTTATCTCTTACCGTTTTCGAGAAAATCACGCCCGAACTTTTCATATCATCAACAATAAATGTGGATTTTTATGGATGGAAACAAATGAACATCGACCAGTACTGGTACTCAGTACTGATTCTCAGTCTTTTATGGATTTCAGAGACTTTAATTAGGTATAGACAGAAAAAATTATATAATGATGGCCCATCAAAAAGGATCCACCTAGTTTTTTCCAACTTAATATACCAGGTGACACAAGATGTATGTTACAGCTCAGCGTTTCCTCAATTTTTATTTTTTAAATTTGACATTTAGCGGTGATAAATAGGTCGTAAATGATCTTCAGATCCCGTTTCAAGCACTTAGGAACGACTTCCTGTTTATATCATCAATAATAAATGTGGATTTTTATGAAAACAAATGAACATCGATCAGTACTGATTCTCAGTCTTTTATGGATTTCAGGGAATTTAATTAAGTATAGACAGAAAAGTATACAAGGTGTCCCATCAAAAAGGATCCGCCTAGTTTTTTCCAACTTAGTATACCGGGTGACACAAGATGTATGTAACAGCTAAGCGTTTCCACACTTTTTATTTTTTAAATTTGAAATTTACAGGTGATAAATAGGTCCTAAATGTGCTTCAGATCCGGTTTCAAGCACTTAGGCACGACTTCCCGTTTAATCGGAAAGTACCATCATATTTCATTTTTTAAATGAAACACCCTGTATATTTGTTCATTTTCGGATTCCCCGTCGAATTCTAGGTTATTAACATGTAACGTAATGTATACTTATCTCTCAGTACTAATCTCTCTGAGAATTAGTACTGATACTCAGTACTAATTCTCAGTCTTCTAGGAATTTCAGAGATTTTAATTCCAGACAGAAAAAATTATACAAGGTGCAAAAAGGATCCACCTAGTTTTTTCCAACATAGTATACCGGGTGACACAAGACGTATGTAACAGCTAAGCGTTTCCACACTTTTTATTTTTTAAATTTGAAATTTAGAGGTGATAAATAGGTCCTAAATGTACTTCAGACCCCTTTTCAAGCACTTAGGCACGACTTCCCGTTTAACCGGAAGTACCACCATATTTCATTTTTTAAATATCAAAAACACCCTGTATATCTGTTCATTTTCGGATTACCCGTCGAATGCTAAGTTATTAACATATAACATAATGTACGGTTATCTCTTACCGTTTTCGAGAAAATCACGCCCGAACTTTTCATATCATCAATAATAAATGTGGATTTTTATGAAAACAGATGAACATCGATCAGTACTGATTCTCAGTCTTTTATAAATTTCAGAGATTTTAAAGTTAATAAAAAATTTAAGTACCGCAGTATTTCATTTTTTTAAATAGGACACCCTATATATTTGTTCATTTTCGGAATCCCCGTCGAATTCTAAGTTATTAACATGTAACATAATGTATGAACTTTCCATATCATCAATAATAAATGTGGATTTTTATGGAAACAAATTGACAACGATCAGCCCTGATTTCATAGACTACCATTTTTGTAGGCTCTGTATCAATAGACATTAAAAAAAGTCTTTCCAACTTGTCATGGGAAAAATGGAGGATTGATATTTTGAAGACAACATTTTGAAGATCTCCATAACTTCCAATGTAAACTTCTATTTTATTCAGGTTACGCCTTTTTTCATTAAATCTACACGATACATCTAAATAATTGACAATCGAGTCATCCAAGAAAACAATTGAACAACTTTAGAGGTCAATAAATGCATTTCTTTAAGAGAAATTTGCCAAAACATTAGTGTCTAAATTCCAAATTTTTTAAAAAAAAAGTTTGGAAACGCTTAGCTGTTACATACACCTTGTGTCACCCGGTATACTAAGTTGAAAAAAAAACTAGGTGGATCCTTTTTGTTAGGCCACTTTGTATAATTTTTTCTGTCAATACCTAATTAAAATCTCTGAAATCCATAAAAGACTGAGAATCAGTACTGATCGATGTTCATTTGTTTCCATAAAAATCCACATTTATTATTGATAATATGAAAAGTTCGGGCGTGATTGTCTCGAAAACGTTAAGAGATAAGCATTCATTATGTTAAATGTTAATAACTTAGAATTCGACGGGGAATACGAAAATGAAAAAATATACAGGGTGTTCCATTTAAAAAATTAAATATGGCGGTACTTCCGGTTAAACTGGAAGTCGTGCCTAAGTGCTTGAAACGGGATCTGATGCATGTTTACGGCTTATTTATCACATCCAAATTTCAGAGTTTTAAAATAAAAACTATGGAAACGCTGGGCTGTTACATACGTTTTGTGTCACCCGGTATATCCATTTATTGTTCCAAAAAAAAACTACATTAACAATCATAATTCGGTACAATAATTAGCCCTATTTATTATATATATTATATAAAAAAAATTCAATATATATAATTATTATCATATTTTACCTACAAAATTATGTATATACACTTACATATAAAAATAGCGTGTTTAACGCTACATAGAAAACCTATGTATTATACTGGTTACCAGATCTAATAGCAAATATATGTTATTTACAGTAGGCTAAAAATGTAGTAGGACAATCATCCAGGTGTCGTCACGAGTTCTCACAAATTTTACTCAAAAAGACAGAAAGAAAAATATTATTATGAGCAACGAAATTATTATTCATAATTTTTGGGATAGCAGCGCAAATATAACAAGTTTGGGAGGATTCAATAAAACAATGTTCTTTTGAAAACAGGAATTTAATAGGTCGACAAAATTTAGTTGATGAGGGTGTTTTATTCTTCCAAATAATACTTGTCGGATTATTTAAGGAATGCAAGATAAGTGGGACAAAAAAAAAATACAAATAAATATTCATCATCAGCTTCTGGAGCTTGAAACCTCTGTTTGTATTTACTGTGACCAGAGCTTTCATCGCAACCCCATTTGCTGACTAATTTAAACTCGTAAGTAAACTGCTCAACTTAAAGTTCGGCACAAGCAGTTTTTCGTGTAATTTTCAATCAGCTGTAACTTTTTTAAGCAATGAATTGTTATAAATACAATTTGCTTAGTCTGAAACCTCATTTCCTCTAGATTAAAGAAGCAGATAATTTTGAAAAAAAAAACCGACATTATCATCATATACATTATATAGGGTGTGAAACAAAGTGTTGCAAAAGTTGCAAAATTTTGATTCTCTGCCATTTCGCAATAAAAAATGTTTACTTTATCGTTTTCAGGTAAGGAGTAAGCCAACATCCATATCTCGGGAGCTTTTCGCCAGATTTTTGATTAAAGCACTCTGAATTTTTATACAGAGCGAAACGTAAAATGTGTGAAATTTTTATTGCTGATGTTTTTAAATTGTCGTAGTTCAGAAACGCGGTAAAAAATCTTGCTGTGTTTTTCCTCATTTATTGACATATTGTCTGCCGATTGTTACCCATTCAAAAAATTAAAAAATAAGTGACGTTTTTTCTAGTATACCAGCATTCCAAAAATATGATACCATTATTGTTATTTCTCATGACTATAATAGCAATATTAAATAAAATAACCTTTCTAGAGCTAAAGGGAAATTGAGAAATGCCGTCGCAGATAGCCAACATCAATATTTCTAAACGTTTTTGTCATTTTTGGTTTTTAAGGCATTAGAACTTATGCAGAGGGAATCAAAATATTCTTGAAAATTTCGGTAGCAGTTATTTCTAATCGTCGTAATTCGCGGATAAGTTGACGGATTATTACCTTACCGGTTGCTGAAATTAGAATTTCAAAATGCATATGTATCGATTATTCCGAAAGCGTAAGAGATATTTTATTGAAATTTTGCACGTTTTAACTGTTGCGGAAGTCGCACATTTTGCAATAAAAATTATGTTTATTTCCGGCAGTGGCGCAGTTAACAGCACGTCGACATATCCTATTTGAAAAAAAAATTGAGCGTCACTGCTTTTTCGAAAAATTAAATTTATTTTCAATGCCCATTTAAATACTATTGGTTTGCACATAATTCAAGTCATGATTAATCGAATATTTTAGATTTTGCACCACAATGTAATTTTTCGTGTGGCTGTCCTTACATGCATTACAATGGTTTTTATTTATTTACTCGAAAACGGTGCGTCGTACTGAAAAAACCGAAGAGGGCTCTAAGTTTCATTTTTCAAAAAATCAGCGACGTGCTACTTTTTTTTCAAATAATGTAAATCAACGTGCTGGTAAGCGCGCCACTGGCGGAAATAAAAATTATTTTTTATTGAAAAATATGCGCCTTCCACGACAGTCAAAATGTGCAAAATTTCAACAAAATATTTCATACGCTTTCGGAATAATCAATACATATGCGTTTTGAAATTCTAATTTCAACACCCTGTAACTTTTTAACGAAGCTCGATAGGTAACACAATTATACGACAGACCCCCTTTAAAATCGACCAAAGAATATGAGATTTTATTTTCGATCACCCATTATGACTCACCCCGTATACTTTTTTTGTCAAGTCCGTACCTGTACTTCAATAATCACTTTTGGAAATGATGATACAAAACAATTTGTAGATAATGCTGTCGATTCAAGGAATAAAAATAATATTCCGTCAACTTGTCCGCGAATTACAACGATTTGAAAAAATTGCTAACGAAATTTTTAAGTATATTTTGATTTCCTCTGTATAAGTTCTAATGCTTTAAAAACAAAAAATTACAAAAACGTCTAGAGATTTTGATGTTGGCTATCTGCGACGGCATTTTTCAGTTTCCCTTTAGCTTTAGAAAGGTTATTTTATTTAATATTGCTATTATAATTACAACGATATGCTAGATATTCCAACAAATAACAATAATGGTATCATATTTTTTGAATGCTAGTATACTAGAAAAACGTCACTAATTTTTAAATTTTTTGAATGGGTAACAATCGACAGACAATATGTTAATAAATGGGGGAAAACACAGTAAGATTATTTACCGCTTTTCCGAACCACGACGATTTAAAAATATCAGCAACAAAAATTTCACACATTTTACGTTTCGCTCTGTATAAAATTTCAGAGTGCTTTAATCAAAAATTTGGCTACAAGGTTCCGAGATATGGATGTTGGCTTACTCCTTATCTGAAAACGATAAAGAAATAGTTATTTTCCTAACAAGTGCGCAAAGTAACACTTTCGCGCACGTTACTGCCGTTGCCCGAACGACAGTAACGTTGCGCAAGAATTAGGAACAACATTTTTTCTACAACGAAGTCCACCTGCCAGTAATATGGGACATCTTTAACGATTTTATAAATGATTAATCTTCACAGATCTTTTCTGCTAAACAGGGTTAGCCGTCAATACAGGGATTGACGGCGTGCGCGAAAGTCTTTGTCGCACGTGTCCTATGGCAACCAGTAACTTTTTTTTACGCTGCTATGGGCGACGTGCGAGAAAGATAACCGTGAAAATATGTGACAGTTTGCATACTGTGAGTAATGCGCGAACCGTGTCATATTTTTACGGTTGTAGAAAAAAACATTTTTTTTTCAAGCGGAGTAAAAGTACGTCATTTGTTTTCTCCATACGTACACCTAAAGTGGGCTTTCAAATCCAGAGACCAAAAAAGTAGCAAAAAAGTCCTAGGCAGTAAAAGTAAAGTCAAAAGTCACCGCTACTGTCATGGTGGCGCATATATAAACGATTTTCATTCACCAAAATTATTTGAATACTAGATGACACCAGATAAACCGATCTGAGTGTATTGCCATCTTTACATTCTTATTGAAAAAACAAAGGATAGGAATACTCTCAGAGCATCACCCAAAACCGTTATTAGTCGAAATCGCATAGGTTCCCGAATTTTGAAATCGTCTGTTAAATGTCATTGGCGTCATCATATTTATCTGTCAATGTGACTTATATTAACTTAGCATTGAAAATATTGCTACAAATTCTTAGTTTACCATAACCATTGGTTATGATTTAATATCATTAAAACCATGGACCATCATTAAAACCATTGAACATTGAAAACCACCATTCTAACACATTCTATGTATTTTACAAATAATATACACCATTAATTGGGTAAGTACCTAGACCCGCTTAAAGAAGATGAGAGAAAATTGCAAAACTGAATCACTCTGAAATAGATTTATTACATCCTGCATGCGCGAAAAAAAAATAGTATATGTTACTCGGAGTAATAGGTCTTTTTGTGCTTCGCCCAGTTGTAGGCCTCAGCTTCGCTTCGGCCGTCAATCTCTGGGCTCAGCACGAAAAGACTCACTTTTACTCCTAGTGACATAATCTACTATTATTGCGAAATGGCAGAGCATCAAAACTTTGCAATTTTTGCACCACTTTGTTTCACACCCTATATAATAAAGATAATGTCGTTTTTTTTTTCAAAATTATCCGTTTCTTTAATCTAGAGGAAATGAGGTGTCAGACTATGTAAATTGTATTTATAACAATTCATTGCTTAAAAAGTTACAGCTGATTGAAAATGACACGAAAAATTGCTTGTGCCGAACTTTAAGTTGAACAGTTTATTTGAAGGTGTAAAATGTTTTACTGCAGGTTGTTGGGAAGTAACTAATCGATGGGCCGTGTGATCCTTTAAAGCTTGAAGAGTAATTTCCGCATTGGTATCTGTAATCTTCATATGTTCCTCGAGGGGACAAGAGTCTAGTTTCGCTAACTGAAGACTATGGTAGGAAGGATATAGAATATGCCCCAAGTTAATTGCACCATGTCTCATTAGGTTATAAAAATGTTTAGTCAATTTGCAATCCAAATATAAGGCAGCTGCTTCATCTTTTTTGTACTGCCGCAATAAGTACTCTTTGCGCATCGCAGATCCTTCAAATCGGCTGCATGTTGAGAAGAAGCATGTCATGAGAAGAATTCCTACATCAAATTTGCATCATCTCTCTTCCCGGAAGAACGAAGACTTAATTCAACAGGAAAATTTATATCTTCGGGATCTGTTGATTTTAAAATGTGCTCGACTCTTCGCTTCTTTGTCATGTAACTACATTTGGCTAAGGTATTTAACGGTCCTCCAACACTTCGCTTTTTAGGCATATATCCTTCTTGACTAACGATAATCGTAATCTTCTTGCGACAGCCACGAATCAAATTTTTTCAGAAACACGTCAATCTTTCTAGACGATTTTATCCACTTTTCATCCAGTTTTTTTCCGAAATCCTTTATTATATATTTCCATCTGATTTCCGTCGTCATTGACAAGTCTTTCACATTAAATTGATTTTTTAGAATGCCTAACATTTATCGGTTTCTTTCCATTTTTTTAAAGCTTGCCATCTCTCAAAAAACTCCCTTCTGGATATAGAAAACCCAGCATCTAAAAATTGGATTTTTAGCTATTAGCGCAACAAAACGCAAATGCGTAAAAGCAATTTCAGAATGTCTGATTGTCCTTTTATGTGACATAAAAAGATCTCTTTGGTACAGTGCGGTCCTATTATACTTTTTGCCTATCTAACTTTAATTTGTAGTTTGTTACTTACCCATTTTACAATAAATTCACTCTTGAAATAATTTACAAAAACGACTAATTGCGAGAAACTAATTTCATAAAAAAAATGTTACACACGAGTGAATCAAACGTCATCATGACAAGCAGTTATTGTGAATCGTTGCCAGGTGGCGTTGTGGTCGAAAATGCACATTTCCATGAACTTGGCCGAAAATGTACATTTCCATGAACGTGATTTGCTCAATAGCCCACCGTGCGACGGGTCGCCGGTTACGCATGTAGCCGGCGTTCAAGGTCAGTGACTAGCGTGGACCCTTCGTTGCGATTTTCGAGGTCACAACCAAGCGCTTGTCATGGTTAAGGTGAAAGAAAGTCCTTGGACTGTTCTCATTTCCGCTTTGAATATCTACTGCAGAAACAAAAAGGGTAACTCTGGGATGGGTTCCTGGACATACGGGCTTGATGGATACAAGCGCGCCGATGAATCGGCCAAGCGTGGTTCCCAGACGAGCTTTACTGGATCGGAGCCATGTGAGTGTTCCAGGCATATTCGTACTAGTTAATATACTACGAACGTCAATCTTTCCCCACTGATTAAAATTGCAGCTTCTAGTGACTTTTGGAAACCAAGATTAGGCTCACTGCTTGCTAATGCGCACATTCTTCTGCGCAAGACATATGCGGAAGACACGCCCATTAAAAAATTGCGTTTTCAGCCGGACGCCCTAGTGCGCTCTCGGAGTATTTTCATCCTTTTAGTCGCAATGAGATAACAAAGGATGGTAGTAATGTCGCAGCGCACAGAGCTGTCTACCGGAAACTCTAGAAGAATAAAAGTTTGAGGTTAGGTCAACTCTGAGTACTTTTTGACATGAAAAGAAAATTTGTAATAACGAAAGATCGAAGATTTGTTTTTTTGATTATAGGCTCGTATTTATTTTAAAACAAATTAGTGTAATAAGTAATATATATTCATCGGGCGGCTTGCAACATCGCTTGGTGGTAGTGAAAGTGGACCGTTCCCGTCAAAGATCGCGTAGGTTCAAATACTTTGTCCTACAATAACACCAAGACTATCAAGTGTATTGTGTATTGATTTCTTGATACCTGACTCGTAAGCCAAGGCAAGGAAGGGCGACAAAAGACTACCAAGTGTATTGTGTATTGATTTCTTGATTCCTCACTTGTAAGAAAAGACAAGGAAAGGCGCCAATATTTTATAGTATAGTTAGACTTTTTCTGAACATGAAAATGGTGAGTATTGGGTCTTTTTGAGGTTTTATGATTATAATTAATTAAATTAAATTACATTATTATGGTTTCATTATCAATATCAACTACTGATTAATGTGTAAATGTTAGGCGCGTACCCGCCAAAAAAAAAACCTAAAAAGTTAGGTTAACAGCAAATGACGTTGAAAGTATTAGTGCATTGACATGTGTAAATTATATTCAGGAATTTTAGAACAGAAGCTTATTTTAAATAAATTATGAGTTTTTAGTTTTTTCTTACACCACACCATGCTAATTTGCCAAGTTAACTAACAGGTCAAACATTTTAGAAACTAAAAGCAATTCTTAGTATTTTTTATATTGATATAATTCATTATTAGATAATTAGATATTTGATATTTCGGCGAAAACTTAATAAAACATAAAGCTTGGCATCGTCGATTTTTCAAAATTAAGGGGCGGAGCTTGCCAGCTGCGCATGCGCTTTTGTTGCCACTGAGCCGGACTTTTTCGGGCTGAACTTTTTAATGTTACGTTATAATTATATGTCAATTATTATTTATATGGTTCCAGGAACAGGAAGTTTTATATTGGGGTGACGTAAACAACGGTGTACTCAGGTGCTCGACCTTTGGCGAAATACAACAAACAACTAATTTTAAAAATCATTAATATTTTGAATCCCGATAACGAACTTGATCAAGGAATCATCGGTCAAATGTTACAGTCTGATTAAACCGCGATTAATATTGTTTGAGTATTTTGATACGTTTTTGGGTATAATTATTCGGATTATTTCATTAGTAATTGTATGTAGGGATTCTTGATTTGACCTTGATCCAACGTATGTTGGTATTTGATATATGGTTGGTATTTGATATATTATGTTGGTATCTATTTCAGGTTAACCGACACTTAAAATATCCATTCATACGATTAAAAAGATAATCAGTGTTTAGTAATTTAATCGGAATTCAAAATGTCGGTCTTGCAAATGTGATCTACTTAAGCGCCATAAAATCACAGTATTTCATCCCTCCTGGATGTGTAATAGCTATTTATGTAACCAGTTACGAAAAGTCCGATTTTGTGTAACGAATGAATGTTTTGAATGAATGAATTTGAATGAGATACACAAAAAAGGCTTTTCGTCACGTGTTTCATACAAGATTTTGACTACAAATACCTACTTAGAGAGAGAGAGAGTTATTATTATCAAACTTCACTATTTACTTTTAAACCACATTGTATCTACTTAATACCGTGAAACTATAGCAACGGTGTGCCACAACCGAAACCTGCAACCGGTGGTAAAACGAACTTTTCATCACCAGTTACGAAAGATTTTACTTTTCGTAACTAGTTACTACAGTAAAATAATTTCACATCACGCGTATAGAAACTTTCATGCTCAATTTGGGTCCTGGTTAGGAACCTAGAATATCGATATTTCTATCTTGAAAACCCTGCAAAACTCAGCAAACTACTGCACTAAAAGCTGGCTTGGCTTGGAGAAATTTTTAACTTACCACAAGATATCCCATATAAAAAAAAATGATTTTGTGTGAGGATGAGTGCCTATCAGCATACTGTAATATAGACACGTTATTATAAAGAAAGCAAGTTTCGAATAATATTCCGCTGTAAATAACCGATTGTACAACACAACAATCTTGTGCAGATTAAAGTAGAGTTTTTCAATTTTTTTAATCAAGATAAATACATTTATTTTCTCAAAAGTGTAGCACTTTTAAATTCAAGATTGCCGATGTGAGACAAAGTAGACATAGAAATATAACTTGAGTTACGTATTTTCTGGATATCAACGAAACATTGTAGTTGAAATCATATGGCGGTATTACACCAAAAAAGTTGCCAGCAGCTGCTATTGGTGCAAAAGTTGCTATTCGTTCATTACTGTACATTACGCTTTATATAGGTCAATTGTAAAGAAATGGAACTAATAAATAGTATTGTTGCGAACTCGGGGTTCGATAATTCCAGCGTAACGATTTAACACGAAAACACTATTTATTTATTCCAAAAATATACACAGGCACAATTCGACTACTAAATAACTCACTACTTAACACTTTATAGCCTTCTAATATCGCCTCGTACTTTAGCTTACTTATAGCTCGATTAAAATAAGACTACTACTAACCGGGAGCTCTATGCGCCTTTTATATACAATCCTAAAATTACAGAAAAACCTAGAAAGTTCTTTATAAGAATTCTTGAATAATCTCACATAAAAAAAAGGTTGTAAACAGCTGCCTTCTAGATAAACCGAGCAATAAATCACTCGTGTCAGCCATGACGCAACGCGGATAGGTCGCGAAGCTCCACCAAATACACACACGCGTTGCCCCGCCTCCCATGCGGCGAATCGTAACATTGCCCTCCTCCTAAGGCTGTTCGTCCCGAACAGATAGAGTTCTATGGTATCGTGCTAATCGATCCAGATGAACGACCATTTTTGACCTGGGGGTCCGCTGGATCCTATACACCACGTCATTAATTTTCTTTATAATTGTATAAGGGCCTTCCCAATTTTGGCTAAGTTTGGGCGACTTCCCCACTTTTCGCCGCGGATTGTATAGCCACACCAAATCACCATCCTGGAAGCCGCGGGAGTTAGCTAGTAAGTCATATCTTGCTTTGGCTCGACCACTGGATATCTGCAGTTTATTCCTGACTTGTTCATGAACATTGTTCAGCCTCTCCTTAAGCTCCTCCACAAAATTCTCAGAGCTGAGCGACTATTTTTCTGGTGTTCCATACATCAAATCCGCAGGAAGCCTCATTTCCCTTCCGAACATTACTCTCGCCGAAGTATAACCAGTGGCTTCATGCGTAGAGCCTCGATATGCCATCAACATGAGAGGTAGATGTTGGTCCCAATCACGCTGATGATCTGCCACCATTTTAGACAGGTAATGTTCCATGGTCCGATTAAATCTCTCTACCATCCCATCCGACTGTGGATGCAAAGGATTTGTCCTGGTCTTGCGAATTCCGAGAAGTTCCATGACCTTCTGGAAAACAGCCGATTCAAAATTTCGGCCCTGATCAGAATGAAGTTTGAGAGGGACTCCAAACCTGCAGAACATTTCATTTACTAGCACCGTTGCCACAGTCGTTGCTTCTTGATTAGGCAGGGCGTATGCTTCAGGCCATTTAGTGAAGTAATCCATGGCGACCAAGATGTATTTATTGCCCGACTCAGTCTGAGGAAACGGTCCCGCGACATCAATTGCTACCCTCTCGAATGGAGCACCTACAGTGTACTGCACCATCCGGCCGCGTGATCTTGTTCGAGGTCCTTTTGTGGCACAACAAACTTCGCACTTGCGACACCAAGATTCGACGTGTTCATGATAATTCACCCAGTAGAACCGCTCTTTAATTTTGGCCAAGGTTTCATTGACCCCAAAATGACCTCCACTGATTCCGCCGTTCATTTCCTGTATTACATCCGATTTTCTGCTACCAGGAACAACCAACTGATTGACTACGGTCTTGCCATCCGGACTCTCCCACGCTCTCTTTAGTAATCCATTTTCTATTCTAAGAGAGTGCCATTGGACCCATAGCGCCTTCAGGTTTGGACTTTTACCAGCAATTTCTTGCCATTCTGGTCTCTTATCCTCAGTCTTTGCAGAGAGGATTGTCCAATATCTGGATCATTAATTTTTTCTTCTCGAAGCGTCTGTGTGGTCCAGCCATCGTTTGTTTCCACCGACGTTCTCCTTACAGAAGGAAGTCCCTCATGCTGCTCAGTTCTTTGACAATGCCGACAATCTTCTTTACAAGGCCGTCTAGACAATGCGTCGGCATTTCCGTGAGACCTTCCTGGTCGATGTTCAATTTCGAAATCGTACTGCTGCAGGCGCTCTATCCATCTGGCTATTTGGCCTTCAGAGTTTTTCATCTGTAATAACCATTTCAAGGCTCCATGCTCAGTTCTAATCAGGAACCTTTTTCCATATAAGTAGCGATGGTAATGTTCGACTGCTTTAACGATGGCCAATAGCTCTTTTCTAGTGACACAATAGTTTCTTTCTGGCTTACTTAAAGTCTTACTGTAGTACTCAATGACCTTCTCTTGCCCGTTTTGTCTTTGAGAGAGTACTGCACCTAGACCACAGTTACTTGCATCCGTGTCCAAAATAAACAGTGCGTCCTTTATAGGGTAAGCCAAGATTGGACTAGAACAGAGGGCAGCTTTTAGCCTTGCAAACGCCTGACTGCAATCGTGGTTCCACAAGAACGGTGTTTTCTTTTCTGTTAATTTGTGCAGCGGTTTTGCGATGTCGGCGAATCCCTCTACAAATCTCCTGTAGTAAGTACATAGTCCCAAAAAGCTCCTTACTTCGTGTTTGTCTCGGGGAACTGGCCAATCTTTAATGGCAGATATTTTACTTTGGCTAGTTTTAATGCCTTGTTCTGAGATGGTATGCCCCAAGTACTCGACTTGCTTTTGGAACAGGCTGCATTTCTTGTAGTTTAACTTCAGGTGAGCATTCCGTAACTTGTTGAAGATTTCTCTTAAATTTTTCAAATGCTCGTCGAAATCACGTCCCATGACAATTATGTCATCTAAGTATACCAGGCAAGTTTTCCAAGTCAGCCCCCTCAAGACAAGTTCCATTAGTCGCTCGAAAGTTGATGTATATGTTAACCAAAAGTACTTACTACTCTCTTTTGGACGGAGTAATTGCGCAATTTCTTTCTAGAGGCGATAGACCTCAACCTCCGTCGTCAGCATCCTCTAGGAGTTGACCGAAAAAGTTCGCGAATACATTTTTCAAATTTCCAAATTATAATTATACATGTGCATTTTTCTCATATCTTAATTAAACCCTGGTTCTATTTTCTTTGCAAAAAGCTTAATATTTTTTGGCTTTTTAGCATTGATTTTTTATTACCTTATTAATTCATTTTAATATTTTTTTTGCTTTATAAAATGAGCTTTGAAACAAACAGTGTAATTCAATGCCGGTGGGGGTATTATCCCTCGGAGTAGTTGTTTCTGTTTGTTTCCTTCTTACAATATTTTTGGAAATATTCAAAGCAGATAAGTTTTCAATTTCCAATTAGTAAATATTGCCTTTTTGCATATTTTAAACTAGAGTTTCCTGCGAAAAAGCTAAAAATATCTATCACTAACATATTTCGCAGAAAATGAATTTCTTTCAACTTTCATGTTTAGGTGAGTTCAGGTTAGGTTCATTTTGTTTGGTAAATCTGAATGTTGGGTTTCTGGGTCGAATTGTCGATTTTAATAGCATATTTCAACGAATAGCAATTTCGACAAGAGAAAGCTGAGGCAGCTGGCAAAATGGAAAATTTACCGAGCCTCGAGTAAATTTCGATATTGGCCTCAGTCCCAGCATCGGGTGTATAGGGTCGCAATCTTCCCGAGAAAAGGTCAAAAAACTGAGTCGAAAATGTTGCATTAATTGTCGATAACCTCCCTACCTTTAAAATAGGATGATTACTTATTATAAAGAGCTTCCTAAAGTGAAGGATTAGAGTTTGCTAGAAAAAAAAATGTAATAAAAATTCCACAAGCTGGCAGCATCCTCACAAGAATTAATAATTACAACTCCTTAGCGTTTTGCTAGAAAATGCAGCAATTTTAAGGAAAATTCCTAAAACGCTTGTATAATTAATTAATATTTTAATAATTCTTCTTTCCTTGGCCTTGCTAGTTAGTGAAAGATAATGTATTTTAGAGCTAAGCTTTGAAGTACAATTCATAATATGGCATAAAAGTATGTTTCATATGATGGCAGAACGGAAATTAAACTGGAATTAACAAATTGTAACCCCATGAATATGCTATCGTATTTTTTATATATTCTTGAGGAGGGTGTGACGTTTTCGATTTATTTGCGGGGTATCCCGGTTATTAGGAGAAATAGAAAAAACAGATTTTTTTGATAAACAAAAGATGCCCTCAAAAGATTTTTCATAGCCCTCTTAGTTTTTTGGATACAGGGCGGCTTAAAAATTTGTCATTTTGGAACCCCCCTTCTATTTCAATTATTTCCAAACGTATCGAAACGATTCAAAAATATACCGATAGAATCCAGAGGTGTAGACACATTTTGTCAAAATAATCTTTTTTTACTGGACAGTTTAAAACCTAAGAGCAATCACCGTCACTAACGACTCCATCTTCGACAATGGGGCTCAGTAACTGGACGGTTTAAGACCTAGGAGACATCACCGTCACGAACGGCTCCATTTCCGGCAAAGGGGCTTAATAGATGGTAGTAATAGAAGTAGATAGTTGTAAAATCTAAAAAAAAGGGTATTGAGTTCCAGCACGCAAACATTGGAACCTGGAACCCGACAATTAGGAACTAGAATTGAATAATGAAAGGCTTAGATAAGTTTAAATTAATTAAAGAACGCCTTACCCCAAAATAAGAGAAATTTACTGTAGCCACATGGCCAGGCTGTAACCGTTTAAGGACAAGTTCAGGTCCGATGTGCACTGCACTCCGAGAGCGGTCAAGATGGAAAAGGGACCATAATAGTTAAACAAAGCCGATTCCAGGACAATCCACGGACTTTCCTACATTTTAGCCATGACAAGCGCTTGGTTGTAACCTCGAAAATCGTAACGGTGGGTCCACGCTAGTCCCTGATCTTGAACGCCGGCAACATGCTTGGTCACAACCAATCGCTTGTCATGGCTGAGGTGGAAAAAAGTCCTTGGATTGTCCTGGAATCGGTTTTGTTTAACTGCTGACCATCAAAGGTTTTAACCTTTTCCACATGCGCTTAAAATTGATCAAAACGGAAATAACATGTCAAAAGGGGGAATTAAAATGTGTAAAAGAGCCGCCAAATATTAAAGTGAAGCCGAGGTACAAAGATTCTAGTACTCTAAGAATTCCGTCATTTTGGCATTGGCCAAATTAGCAGTCATTGAATAGGTTATATCTTCTCAAGAAGCCCAACACCCTTTTCTTACTAAACGCACTAATAATATGGATAGCGTCGGAAGCAACGAAATTGGCCTAAAGAACGAAAGTGACCTAAAGAACCAACATCGACCCCACCTCCCCTGTGAAGCGGCAGCACCACTGCCCTCTTTAGCGAGTTCGGAAACACACCGCTAGCAAAGGTCTCATCAATGGCCAGAACAAGGGCCTCCGAAGCGCTCTGCGACCACGATTGGATCACTGCCACCGAAACACCATCAAAGAATGAAGCCTTTTTATTGTTAATACTCCTAAGAACACTTGAAATTTCAGCTTTGTTTTGCCATCGTTAAGACAGACTTGTAAAGTTTTCAGTATTTGTGAACCAGTCGTACCAGAAACGTTCCTTAAATATTCCTTACTTTCCACAGAAAATTCATCACTTACATCCAGGAGATGCTGGTTTGCGCATTCAATTTTGCAGATGGTTCAGGTAGAAGAAAACATTAACTTTGGTATGTAAGTGGCGCCATCTGACGACGACAGGTGCTTCCACTAGGGCATACGAGATGATTGTGAAGCGATCCAAAAACCAGTTTTCTGCAATATTGTCACTTCCCACAGACAAATGGCCGAGATTTCGTACCTATATTGTCTGGGGGCGACGTTTAGCAGAGTATCAGACTCATTTCTCTATCAGGCAGAGGAACCATAGACCGGTTTCGCTCTTATTAGAGCTCATCAGTATGATATACCTCGAACCTGACAGAAAAATAAGTCTGAACGCCACTTGGACCTAAATCTTGCTTAAACGCCTGCATGTGTATGTAAGTGGCGCCATCTGACGACGACAGGTGCTTCCACTGGTTTTTGGATCGCTTCACAATCATCTCGCATGCCCTAGTGCTGGTTTTTGGATCGCTTCACAATCATCTCGCATGCCCTAGTGGAAGCACCTGTCGTCGTCAGATGGCGCCACTTACATACACATACAGGCGTTTAAGCAAGATTTAGATCCATTTGCCGTTCAGACTTATTTTTCTGTCAGGTTCGAGATATACCATACTGATGAGCTCTCATAAGAGCGAAACCGGTCTATGGTTCCTCTGCCTGATAGAGAAATGAGTCTGATACTCTGCTAAACGTCGCCCCCAGACAATATAGGTATGAAATCTCGGCCATTTGTCTGTGGGAAGTGACAATATTGCAGAAAACTGGTTTTTGGATCGCTTCACATTAACTTTGGTAGTTTAATAGTTTGGTCTGATAAAAGTCGTATAACCGGTATTGTGCCGGTATTCTAATAGAGTTAACCACTGTTATTAGTGGTTAACACCATGGTTGGTATAGAGTTGGTACAAGGTTGATTTGGGTTTAATGTGAGTTGTTTTATTCTTGGTGGCAGATTGAATTACCATATGTACCGTATGATGGCAATCTAATACACCGACACAAAAAACCGACTGCAAAAATATTTGCCTTCCTGAACTTTTGGATGACATTCCATTAGCACAATTAAGGGAATTTTTTCTTCAGCATGATTTTGCTCCTTGTTATAATGGCTGGCCTGTTAGAGCTTACCTTAACGATAAATTTCAAAATAATTGGATAGGAAATAATCTTCCAGTAAACTTGCCTGCCAGATCTCCCGACTTGTCGGTGCTGGATTTCTTTTTGTGGAGTTTCATTAAAGTTCAGATGTATTCTAGACAACATATTAGGGGCGAAGAATTAATATTAACGCTACGAGGGCTGCATTCGAAAATTTGCATATGAAACCTTTGTTCATTTTAAAGTCTACAAATTCTAAGAATACTCTATAGAATCGTTTAATGGCATTTTTTTTTCTCAGAAAAATAACCAACCTTCGCGAAAACTGCATCTTTCTATTTCTGCTAATAATCGAGATATCCCCAAAGATACCCCCAAAGACATCGAAAATAGGACACCCTGTATATAATATTACCCGGTAATAGTCCATTTGCAGCAATCCAAACTAAGCCATAACCGTTTTTTACCATTACTTTTTTTCAGGACTACACAATAACACTTTATTTGAATCAATACTGGAAAGACGAACGTTTAGCTTTCAGCAATGATGAGGAAATCCTGACTTTATCTGGAGACTTTGCAGAAAAGATTTGGGTGCCTGATACATTTTTTGCTAATGATAAGAACAGGTACGAATAATATTAAGTGTTGGTTTTAATTGTTTTTTTTTTAAGCGGCATCAAATGAGTAGTTTTTGTTAAAAACTCTGTTTTTGTGTAAATTTTGCCTTTAGAGTAGCACCTAATGGCTCACAAAAAAGAATGGTAAACGATTTTTTTTCATTTGCTGCATCGGTAGCTCGAAAAATTCTCAGTTTTACAGTTAAAAATAGTTATTTATTAATGTGAACTTTTGGATAGCAGGTGTAGAACAAGAAGGAATGTATGTAACATACATTTTGTATGTAACATACATTTTATATGTAACATACATTCCTGGGCCAGTGATATCTGTTTGTTTCAGTTTCGTTTAGTTGTTGGGTTCCTCTCAAGCTGTTGTGTGGTTCTGTGGTGTCTCGTCTAAGTGTAAGTCATCCAACGAGGACTGGACAAGGCAGTTTTTTTGGACAAGCTAATGTACGAAGCGATAATAGAAGGTTATAAAGTGTTAAGTAGTGAGTTATTTACTAGTCGAATTGTACCTGTGTGTATTTGTGGAGTAAATACATAGTGTTTTTGTGTTAAATCGTTACACTGGAATTATTGAACCCCGAGTTCGCAACAATATAAACTGATATCTTTTTCTAAATACGTTGAACTTATGCACTTATTAAATTACGAAAACATTCAACCACCGTTAGATAACTTCCTATTAACACGAGTAGTTGCCACTAGTAAGGTACCACTTACGATACTGCTTACCTGTTCAGCATAAGCCTGTCAGATTCACTTGACAGGTTTTTGCTGAACAGGTGCAGTATTATAAGTGGTACCTGACTTGTGGCAACTCCACGTGTTAATAGGAAGTGATCTCACGGTGGTTGAAAGTTTTTGTAATTTAATAAGTGCATAAGTTCAACGTTATTAGAAAAAAAATATCAGTTTATATCAACAATTATATCAGGAATTGAAATATGAAATAAAAAATACGACATTCCATTTAAAAAAATGTCAAAATGTGCGGTAGCGCTTTTATTTGATGTTCAATTGTTTCTCATGTATAATTTTTGGATTCACCGTTTTATTAACCCATTCCGAAAAAACTGTCTTGTTCAGTCCTCGTTGGATGACCCTGTACATAAATCAGTAGATGTGTAAGTACCGATATGGTACTTTATGTTAATTTTAATGACAAGCTTCTCTGATTGAAAATGGTAAGCTCGACACATCCTTTCCTATATCTCCACAGTATGCACGGATCCCATATAATAGAATAGGAGAATTTATTTTTACTCATGTATTGTGATTTAATTTGTGTACTTTTGTTGGTCGTTTATCTTCGTAATTAGTGTTTTTACCGCCAATGTACGTACAATTATTGTATTTTAGCCCTGAGGAAGACCTCAAATAAAAGTCGAAACGTTGGCAATTTCAAAAAAGTGAAGTACCTTCTTGTCCTACACCTGCTATCCAAACGTTCACATTAATAAATAAAGGACGCTATGCACAGATGATAGTTATTTATGTATCATGGGCATGAAGCAGATGTTTATGCGCTGAAGGTTCTTAAGTGTCCCGAAGGCGTAAACATGTGCTTGTGCCCGTGGTGCTTACAAACTAAATCTTATCTTTCATCTACTACATCCTTCTACTTTGTGCCATAATACTGTTACGGGATACGAGTTCCAATAATAACGCTGTTGGGGAAAGACCTTTTACAAACTACTAATCGACAAAAAGTATTATTACAAATTAATAGTTTCGGGAAATTACAAAAAAAAAACGAAAGAGACTGTTATTAAATATTAAGCGTATTTGCCAACTAAAATGTACAAGAAAAATACAATATCTCCTATTTTAGGACTCCCACGACATCATATTCTCTCTGACCCAATTTTAGCTACAATTTCCTGTGGAACGGATTATTTGCAGTGTCTCTCTCTTAGGATTTAATAATCGTCATTATTTCCAGCTTTCTGCACGACGTAACCGAGAGAAACAAATTGGTACGTCTTAATGGCGAAGGATCAATTACATACGGAATGCGGTTTACCACCACATTGGCCTGTATGATGGATCTCCATTATTATCCGCTCGATTCGCAAAATTGTACCGTGGAAATAGAAAGCTGTAAGAGAAAACATTCGGGATTACGTTCAAAAACTCGTGTTTCAATTTGCAACTACTTATTTGCAGATGGATATACGGTTATGGATGTGGTCATGTATTGGAAAGATACACCGGTGCGGGGGGTCGAAGAGGCGGAGTTGCCTCAGTTTACCATAATAGGATACGAGACCAACGATCGGAAAGAGAAACTCGCAACAGGTACAAGGATAAGTCGTAAAATTTTATTTTACATATCGCTGCTCCCATTTCAGGCATTTACCAGAGGCTCTCATTGTCTTTCAAGTTGCAACGAAACATCGGCTACTTCATATTCCAGACGTACCTGCCTAGCATTCTTATCGTGATGCTGTCATGGGTTTCTTTCTGGATTAATCATGAAGCGACGAGTGCGAGAGTGGCTTTAGGTTTGTTGTTATTATGAGTTAGTATGGTATATTATACATCAGATACTACGTTATTTGTCATAAATCACCATTTGAGTTTTTCAAACTGTATCATTCTTCATTTAAATCTAAGCCAAATCAAAAGTAAAACAAAAAAACTAGATCCAAATAGCTATTTATGATGTAAGTGTTAAAAGTGCAACTTTAAGGCACACATGTGAAAGTTGCAAATCTGACTCCGGTCGGAAAGGGGTGAACACACAAGTCATACACGCTTTCAGCTCTTTTCTGATTTCTAGCTCCGACTCGATACACTTGAGATTTGCTAGTCTATATTCAGCAATTGCAAAATGTTCAAAACCTTTTGCAATTGCCCACCTTGGTGGCACTTTGTCTAGAAGAACAAGATGAAGAAAATCGGAAATCTAACAGACAACGTATATTTTGGGTACATTCTGCTTGGAAAAGAAGATCTGCAGAAGGAGAGTTTTCCACACTTTTACCATATCTGCTGGATGACTAGACAAAATATTATCAGTATTTTAGAATGTCGATGTCGACATTCAACGTGTTAGAACTTAAAGTTCACGAAAAATTGTCTAAGCAAAACACGTATTTTAGAAAAGCAATCACTTCATCTCTGTGGACCGACGGTCGGGCGTAACAATATCTTGGTTACCAACATTATTCATTTCTAGGAATAACAACCGTCCTTACAATGACCACCATTAGTACAGGAGTACGAAGTTCTCTCCCGAGAATCAGCTACGTCAAAGCAATAGACATCTATCTGGTCATGTGTTTTGTCTTCGTATTTGCCGCTTTGCTGGAATACGCCGCAGTAAACTATACCTATTGGGGCGCCAGGGCCAAAAAGAAGAGCAAAAAAAACAAAGAGAACGATGACAAATCCGGTTAGTTTACGGTTAATTTACATCACTAACTTCTGAGTTAGATAGTTTTTTAGGATCAAAAAGCAGTACCTTGCCATCATCGTGCGATCAAAACCAGAAGCAAATGCTACAAAGGGAGGACATTATCGAACTGCAGGATATAAGAATGAGTCCGTTGCCCTCCATTAGAAACCGCAAGTTGTCAGTTAAGCTCAATTCACAAGAGCCGGAGTCCTCGAACTTTCCGCCTAGCTTTCGGTACAGCAGGTCATCAGGGTACATGTATACGTGTAGACAAACTCCTGGGTTGAGATTTAGAGGTAGGTATGTCAACTTTTAGAAAATACTGCTAAAATTGATGTGAAGGTACACGTTACAAATAAAAACTTGATAGGGGGTAAGATAATGATGGCAATTTATTTATAGGCTGGTATAAAATATTCATATTTCTTTTCGTTTTCATTAGAACACGTCATCTAAAAGGCTATACATTTTTGACAGAAAGAGAAGACATAATCAAAAAGGTGACAAAACCTACCAATTTTGAAATCTAAAATTGTTATTTTTATTAACTTCTAATTGCGCAACTTTACCCTAATTTAACTTCTTCGTATCTCTTCAAATAATCGAGATCTCCATGGTTAAACTCGAAAAACGGTAATCCTGTGTATTATTTATTTTTACATAGATTATATCAACAAATACTACATAAGCGAAAATAGTGCCAGCTAGTAGTTAAACAAAGCCGGTATCGAGCCACTTTCAAGGACATTGCAAGTGTTCCCATTCTATCTGTGGACTTACACGCCCACGTTAGACTTGAGCAAATTCCGATGGTCTGATTTTCTTATCTGAATGTTACAAAGGATTGATTCACCTCGCGTTCTGTCTGACGTGGGTAGTCGCATTTCGTATGAAATCGCTGTCTTCACCTTTGCGCTTGAAGGATGTCAAGGCAGATGCGTTTTGTATGAATGTTTCACTGCCGCAATGCGACGCGGTATAATCGGTTTTAATATGAAAGGTGGTCGTTTTGTATTAAAGCGCACGTTCCGCCGACGGCAGCAGCTTAGAAGTTTAGTCAGCGAACGCTGAAAATTGGCACCTGATTGGCTAATTTCAGGGTTCGCAAATTCGCTAAAAAAAATTGCAATGCGTTGTAGTCGGGATTGGTTTTAGTAATTACAGTATGACCTCGTGGACCTGTCAAGTAGTTGCGATTCTCAAGGTCGCCCACCAAGAGTTCGCCAAGGTGGAATAGAGTCCCAATGTTTTGAAGTTTTGAAACCGACACTTGAGATGGGCGATAGCTCTCAAGGTCAAGACGCGCGCTTAAGGTTACGCATGTCGCCGACGTAGCTTGGACTAGCGTGGAGTCATTGCGATTCTCGAGGTCACCCTCAAGCGTTCGTATGGCTAACGTGGAAGAAAGTCCTTGGATTGTCCTGGAATCAGAAATGGGCTGGGGGGTGAGCTCAAGGTCTGGCGCCAGCGCATACGGGAGGCACTCAAGGACAGCTTGGCGGAGTGACTTTTCAAACTTCTAGCGACCTCATGTGATTCGTCAAAATCTCGCTTCAAGGTTGCGAATTGCGAGATCACGGGAGACGTCAAGGCGGACTCGGATGGAGTACAAAGGCACTTTTCCAGGTCACCCGGCGTGACACGTTTCCTGCGCGATGTCACAGGTGGAATGGGGACACTTGCAATGTTCTTGAAAGTGGCCCGATACCGGCTTTTTTAAACTACTCCAGCTAACTAACAATAAAATTCAATTTATCCATACTTCAATCCAGGGTGACCGCTGAGATGGAGATCTCAGTTATTTGAAGAGATACGGAGAAGGCAAAATTAGTCAAAGTTGTGCAATTAAAAGTCTATAAAAATGTTTTCAAGTTTCAAAAATTTTAACTAATTTCGGAAATATTCGCAAAAAATGGAAATTTTGAAAAAAAAGTTTTTATTTTTTCTAGTCTTAATTTATAGAGATAATTGAAAATATTTTAAATGATTTCACAGTCACTTTTTGCTCTCTTCAACGTGGTATTTTCAAATTTAAAATCCCATTTTTCGTTTTCATGCTACCATTATCAACTTCTTTTTTTTAATACGATCTTACATTTTTTGTAACGGATTCTGAATCTTCTTGTAATTCTGCATTCGGTGATGATAATTAATAATTTTAATAACTTTTAGATTAGACTTTGTTGATTTTGTGATGTAGTTGTTAAAATTTGTCTAGGCAATACAAAGTTTACTGCTGTGTACTTTGTGACGCCGCAATTTAGGCAACCATTTATACATGTATGCACTGTTAACTTTGATGAGTACATTTGTTCAGGAGAAAGTTTGTCTAGTAGCAAAGCAGGCACGGATACAAAAATTTCGAACAAGTTGTTTTCTGCCCTATTTTAAGTTTACTTTAGCTTCGCATGTATAAATACTGTGTGTAAACAAAAAGCGACAATATACTATTAGGAAAAGTGATTGAAACTTTACATGCGCTTTAAACAGACAGTTCATTGTCCGTAGTGTGTAAAGATTCAACCCATTCTCACTTAACTATCGGCTAAGGAAACGTTTGTGATCTGCGATTGGCAAAAAGATTGTGACCAGGCTTAATCACAAATTTAAACAATCACATCGAAATACCATCAAAACCTAACCTAAAATTTAATAGAATTATTAATTGTCGCAAATCACCGAATGCAGAATTGCAAGTATATTCAGAATATGATATGGAAAACCCAGGATCGTATTTAAAAAATATAAATTTGATAATGATTGCATGAAAACGAACAGTGGATTGTAAGTTTCAAAATACCATGTTGGAGAGAGCAAAAGTGGCTACAAATATGTGTAAATTATTTTTGATTACCTCTTTAATAAAAACCTGTTTTCAAATTTTCGATGTTTTACCAATATTTCCGAAACCAGTCGGAATTTCCAAAATGTGAGAACGTCATTTTTACACGGTGTTACATTGTTACATAGACTTCTAACTGCGCAACATTGTCCTAATTTAACCGTTTTCGTATTTTTTAAATGTCCTCATGCTTAAATTCGAAAAACTGTCACTATGTATATTTTTTTTACATGGATAATATCAATAAATGCAAATACTGCCAGCTAGTAGTTAAACAAAGCCGGTACCGGGCCACTTTCAAGGAAATTGCCCTCTAGTAATCTCTTAGATCACCCAGAATAGTCTATATAGAGGTTCAAAAAAAATCTACATGTTAATGTGTCTAATGCATTTCAGGAAATTCTGTACATAAACCCAAAATGTTGCACGCAATCAGGAAAGGAGCGCTGGTCTTGAAAGCCTCCATGCCAAAAATCAAGGACGTAAATTTGATAGATAAGTATTCTAGGATAATATTTCCAGTTAGCTTTATGATATTTAACACAGTTTATTGGTTGTTTTATATACTAGAGTAGACAATAAGAACTTTATTTCTTTATACAAACTACTTCTCAAATAGAAATAGATGTTTAAATTCCAGCTGCAGTTGGTGGTTTACTTAAAGATAAGGTAGCTTTAATGGATAAGAGCTGTACAACAATAGAGAGATCTTGGAAGGCTATGGTCACTAATTAATGCGACTTTATTTTGACATTCTTGCATGCAACATTGGCATTTTAAAGACATATAGAAACTGTATTTGGCATCTTCGCAATGCAAATTTTATGGCCTTTTTAATTTAATTATTAACGATTGTGCCTGCCCTTACTTCTGTAGAGAGTCAGTATTAAACAGGGCAGTTTTCTTAACCATTGCTTTACGGATATGAACACATAATCGCAGTTTCGCCTGTTTCTTACTCTAGAATTAAAAATGGAATGGGGAAAACAACTGCATATCAAATAAACCCTATTTAGATTTTTTAAATAGAATGTCATATTGTTTATTGCATTTCTTGATTTGCCATTTATTTTTTTGATAAACTGATATATTTTTATATGAATAACTTTGAGGATCTACACTTTTGCAAATTACAAAAATGGTCATCTACCTTGATATTAGTTTCCATTAACAAATCGAATCACCGCTACCCGTTCAGCTTAAGCCACAATTTTGATTTAGACATAAAAGGCAAAGCCTGATTCATAATAAAGATACTAAAATAGAATATTGATGCAGGTTAGCGTCTCCAAAATTCCAGTGTACATTGAGGAATATTACCTATTCTCTTGCGAAAGAGGATGATGTCATAAATGTTACGGTATCCACGATACAGGCAAATATGAATGCTGAAGGGTGACACCACACAAAACGCAGTTCCAAAGGGTATATATGTACAGGCATTCATGTCACACTCACAAGTAGGAGCACCAGTACAGGTGTCGAGCCGACAGTAAGTGATGTTAATATAAGCGTGGGATATCTGAAGAAATACCTAGTATTCATTCTCGTCAAGAAAAAATCTTCTTTCGAGTTAGAAGAAAAAAGGAAAGTGAATTAAAGAGTGAAATAAAGAGAAAAGGTACTAGACAGTAACGTGCCATGGCACTAACCAATTAAGAACCACAGACCAGCCACGGAAAAATAAAATAACAGAATTAACCCTTCATAGAGTCTGAAGCTGTTTGTACATATTGATAAGATGACTGTATTGGTTACTTAATCCCTGTGTATCCGTTCTGTTGTTCACTGTCTCGTTCAGTGCTATCTGTATTATCTCACTGATATTTCTCCTAAAACAATGATTTTCCCGATCTAATATTGTAACCTCATCAAAATCAAAACTATAGTAGAGATGTAGAGAAATGCCAGGAGTGCCAGAGCTGTTTTTTTGCTTTTGTTACGGTTAACTTCCCAAAATCATACTGATGTTGGTAAACGCGTCTTTTCAATTATTGTTTGGTTGCACCCACATACCAAACATTTCCCACAGATGCCACACGGTATTTTACAGATAAGTCATGAACAGAGTTCCTTAGGAGTTCGGTCTTTCTTCTTTTCAGTTCGAAATATAGGCGTTTTTAGAGAGAAAAAGGAGTTTTATTTGTCCTAAACGCACTAAAACACGAGCTTTTGGAATCTTGGGGACGCTAACCTGCATCAATATGTTACTTATTATACCATTTCAGAATCTAGAACAACGACGCTACTTATTGTACTTAGGAACATCAAGATATCTGTCCATATTTTGCTACAGTAGGGATCAAAAATTGCTAAAGTAAAATGGAGTTATAAGAAATACGTTAAAATAAAATTGTTTCTTAAAAATCCAAAGTATACGTTCAAAATCCGTTGATTAGCTTTTATACTAGGACTATTCGCAAAACTAATAAGTACTGAAAAAATTATTTTCTGCATGGTGTTGTGGAAGGGTAAATGTACGAAATATTAAGAGATGTCAGTTTTTGTAGATTCTGAAATAAGTGCATATATTGGAAACCATGATACTTTCATTAATACTAATTTTTTATTTTTTTTTTGAGTTGTCAAGGATGGGGCTTCTATCAGGCTGAGTATTGTCGAAGGTTTACGGGACATCTTGTATATACATTTTATATACATTTAAATTACTTAATTTTTTGCTCTCTGTATTGTGAAATGCTTAATACACACCAGACCCACTGCATGTTTTAATCTAAAAGTTGGATCGATCTTTCTTAATGAATAGAATTCAATTTATGAGAAAATGACCCTAGGGCAAGTTGTGAAAAACCCTGTATATATACAAATATTATACTGTAAATATTTTACTAAAACATGATAAAACGAGTACAGCGTTGTCAAATTAGACACTTCACCAATTACAGAAATATGTGATGTAAGGCCGATATATAAATTTTACTTCAAATCGCTCTTAAAGAGTCGGTAATTGATAATATTAAATTTCTCACTTATGCATGGTTTACATTTACGCATAAACATTAATCTATTATGTTGCATGATGGATTTAGTGACACTTTTAGAAGTGAAGTTTAGGCTTCAGAGTCTTTTGTATTGTATATTTGTCAAAAATCTTTCCTTTGCCTTCAATCAAGAGTTTAAACTGAACTTGTAAAAGCGGGCCTCACAGAGTTGTCGAGTCAGGTTATGATTTGTTGAAACTGTACTATGGTACAGTTTCAACGGCAATATTAATTTTATGAATCGGCCATTAAATTAGCCCCCAACCTGCTTCAGTACCGAAAATAGTTCCTTCACACCATTGTATGTAAAAGACCTACATAGAAAGTAGAGTTTATAAATTTGTTATTAAGTATAAGACCTAGGATTTCTTTATACTATTTAAAATTACAGTAAGTTGATTAATAATATATTTATATAAAGTGACGAAAAGTATTCCTAGTATTATTTAGCATATTAATTATTAGTTAAATCAAATGGGCACATTTGCTATTAACAATTACACAAATATAAATATAATGGTAATAAAGTGAAACCAAGCCAGTTTTCTTGCGAAGTTGTCGCTTCCCACAGACAGATGGCCGAGGTTCGTACCTATATTGTCATATTTTCGAAACTTCTCATGTTTAATATTTTTTTAAGCGTCAAAACGCAAGAGTTTTGAAAAACGATTACTTAAGTTTCCTTCTTTTTAATGTAGATTATAATAAAGTAATGAAAAAAATAGGGGATGGGCCCATTAACTTATTGGCAAGCTTAAAGACAGTATATGTAACTCATTAACTTATTTTTGACATCTGCATTTGTTTTATACCCACCTCCTATCAGCACATTTTGAAAAGATACGATAAAAATTTCAAAGTTAGACTTGATGTCAATAATAAGTGACTATTTTATATACATATCTAGATTAATTAATTAAAGTTTTATGATTTGTGACTTGCAAAAAACAAGTTCAAACAAGATTAAACAGGGTTAAAAAATATGACCAAAATATAATATAATATTTAATACATTTTGCATTTAGCGTAACATGCGTTTGTTTTAGTAATTATTCTGCCATCTTATTCCATATTTTACATCTAAGTTTCTGTGAATAATAGATATTTTGTATTTGATTTTAAGATATTCAGAATAACCAGTGTAAATTTTGCAAATCTGTAAGGTAGGTTGAGACTCTATAGTAGTTATAGACAAGTTTTTGAGGAAATTAAGCCATGTCTGAAGAGACCAACGCTCGCAGTTGCGCTTACTGCCAGTATGAAAATGATTTTATTTTAATAAGGCTCTATGCAAAAGAAGTACCGGCGATAAAATAATAAAATAAAAACTAAAATTAGTGAAACAGACAATTAATAATTGGATCCACAACAAATGCTGAAAGTACTGCCCGTTCTCCTAAAAGCACTCTTCGATGCATTAGAGTCTTGCACATTGTAATCCCTTTCATGAGTTCGTGCAAAATGTGGAACTTACTCATCTGGCTCTCCAGCATGGCATTTCCGAACGAAAGGACATTTGTTTATTTGATCATATTTACAGTATTTGTCAACGCAGTCCTCACCTCGCTTACACTTTTAAAGAAAGGTATGGTGGTCACTCAATATATCTTCATCAAATTTGTAAGCAAAAATAACAAAATTTTAGACGTTGATATAAGTATATTAGTGTTTATTCAAAATAATTAGGACCCTACGAAATAGAAAATAACTCTGCTTTTTTATGTCACTTTATAGATTCTATAACAACTACTCAGACATTGTTTAAAAAAAGTTTAATAAACTGTCCTACTATTTGTTGAGTAAATATGTTTTTTTTGAGTTAGTTTAGTATGTAGGTAAATATCCTTATAGTGTACACCATTACCAGACTATGAGAATCCGCTTACAGAATCTCGAAATATATACTCTATAATATATAAAACTATATAGAAATACTCTCTTCGAAAGAAATATGGACCTATAATTACTGTGCTATAATTCTATTGTGGTTTTGATGGTGAATTTCTCGGACCCAGTGTGGGTTATCCGTGGCATAATAATGCATATTGCGCCTATTAACTGCACCGTTGCTTCTAAACGTGGCCTCGTCTGAAAGCATTACACATTTTAAAATATTTGGATTTACTTGAATTTGGGCACGTTACGCCAATTAACGTACTTTTTGGAAGCACCCTGTATAATCCAAAATATTTTTAAAATGTGCAAAATATCCAACGATATCTCAACACAAAAGCTCATCTCTGATAAATTATATCTTCAAGGATTAAACTTACTCTGCGCAATCGTTAACTCACCCTGTACTACTAAATTCACCATAAAAATCAGGGTCGAGAATACTTAATCTGATTTCGTCTATCCATTACGGTTTTACAAATACTCCATACATTTATTGAAAAGACCCCAAGAAACCACATCAAATACATCGAAAGAAGGAACAGAGTAAACAACCGCATAAGGGAGATAAAGAGATAGCATTGGGAGAACTTCCGTAGAGAAATGGAAAGTGACTTCTTTGGAACCCAAAAATGCATAATATGGAAAATGCTCAGAACAACAAAGAGGGAAATACATGAGACAGTACAATTAAGTAACATCTTAGTAGCCGAATGGACCACCTATTTTCAGGCCCTGTATAAGAACCGGGACAAACAGGAAAAACGAAGGCCCAAGGAGCGGGGGAGGTTGAACCGAGGCGAAGCCATAGACATCGAGGATGTTGAACAATACACGATGGAGGAAGTGATATCCCAGATGAAGCACCTAAAAAACGGTCAATTGCCAAACCCGGACAACGTCTCCAACGAACTGCTGAAGTGCGGAGGAGAAGCTCTGGCTCGACAGCTAGCCGAACTATTCAACAAAATATTGAAGAACGAAAAAACACCAGCAAGATGGAGACACAACATCACAATCCCTATATTCAAAAAGGGGAAAACCTCAAATCCGGCGAACTACCGAGGAATATCGCTTCTAGAAACGACCATGAAATTATTCACCCGTATGCTACAACAACGTATTCTCAACTACACCACAATAAGCGAGGAGCAGCAAAGTTTTCGGAAGAGCTGTTCGACGATTGACGCAGTGTTCGTTATCAAGCAAGTCATAGAGAAGGCAAGAGAGTATAACAAACCAGCACACCTGTGCTTTATAGATTTGACGAAAGCGTTCGACACGATGAGGCTGGAGGACGTTAGGAACGAGATGAACCGCAGGGGAATACCCTCAAGTATCACGGAGACGGTTAGAGAGCTCATTATAGACAACACCACAACAATACGATCAAAATTAACAACAACAAAAAAAAAGAGAGCAAAGCACAGGAATACGACAAGGAGACAGCCTCAGCCCACTGCTGTTCAACATCATAATGGACAGAATAATAGAGCAAGTGCGCAAGGTAGACCAGGGATACAAGATGAGAAACGAACAACTTAAGATAATAGAAAGTTCTCTAGCAAAGCGTTGACAAAATACCGTAACGCTAATGTCAATTAGCGTTACGGTATTTATACTAGATGTCAATCTAGGCATGCGCACAGGTTTTCCGCTATCTAGAGGGCGTTAGCCAGAACATTACCGTAACGTTAATTTACGTCAAAGGGTCAGAAAAAAGTAAAAAAAGGATATGTTATCAGCAAATTAGCGCAATTGCTGCAAATAAAACAAAACCAATACACAAATTTAGATGGTCAAAGTTAGTTCCTTATTTTAAATTAAGTTAGGTTATATATTGGCATCATATCATAACGTAAGACTTAAGCCGAAAGCCATAAACCAAAACCTAGACGTTAGAACTTTTAAAGTTCAGTGTGGACGTTGGACGTGAATTACGGTAATTTTTTAACGTAACGGGCCTCTTTACGTATGAGGCTCGAGAAATTTCTAATATGTTACGCAGACGACGCCGACGTTACGCTATTCGCGGACACGAACGACGGGCTGTAATGGCTTTTGCGACATTTAAGAAAGAGACCGAAAAGTTCAACATGGAAATATCAACCACCAAAACAAAAAGCATGGTGATCGCCAGGGGACCACGCAGATGCCAACTACAACTAAACAACAGAACAATAGACCAGACTTCTGAATTCAACGATCTGGTAACAACAATATCACCATATGGTGAACTCAAGACTTGTGTACGAAACCAGATAAACAAGGCAGCCAGGATAGCAGGAGCTCTACGAACAACCGTATGGAAAAACACATGCATATCAATCCCGACCAAAGTTGGAATATATAAAACATGTGTCAGATGACAGAGCGGAGACAAAAAGGATGGCACGAACCAGCGAAATGAGAATACTAAGAATGATCAGAGGGAACACACTTTGGGACCAAAGAAGGAGTAGCGAAATTAGGGAAGAATCCGGGCTAGAAGACGTGGTTAGATGGACCTGTGCCAGAAGACGCTTCTGGAACGCATATCCAGGATGGAAAACCATAGACTGGCAAAAACCGCCAGAAATAGAAAACAGCATCCAGCAGACCACCAGGACGGCCTCCCGAGAGGTGGAAGGACAGCTGGTCGTCGACATCCCAAGCCTTAAGGCTTCCGAAAAAAGAAGAAGAAGCCACACCATGCAGCATATGATCTCGACGTTTGTACTTCATCGTAGTGTGTTTCCCATTGTTCATGTTTTACTTTTTACCCACAGTCCTGATGATGTTTAAGTACAATTAAATGAAACGTCGACGAAGAGGAACTGGTCTTTTTCCTGCCTTGTCCCAATTCCCTTTATTTCCCCTACACCGTCGATTGATTCTGGAACACAGATTTCACCCATCTACTGTTAATTGCGGTATTCACACCAAACATGGGATTCTTCATGAACAATACTTAAAATTGGCACGTTTGAAATACCACAGGGTTTTTCTATTGCTGTGTAAGATTCAGAATGTTTTTCCGAACCATATCCAACAAAACATTATAAACCTATAAAATATGGGGGACCCTATAAAATCTGAACAGCCAGAACAATTAGAAGCACACTTTAATCTGAATCTAGACCTGAGAGGACAATTAAAATTACAAAAAAACTTTAATTAAATTTTTCAATACATGAAGTTGCTGGAAAATACAGTGATGCTATTGTTGATCAAACAAAGAACGAAAGGAAGATTTGCAAAGAAGAATTTTTTACGCTCTAAAACACGAAAACTGAAAAATGCTCATAAATATTTACATATTTGATTGTATGATGAAGGTCAGAATTCTTGAGCCTTATGGAACTGTGATTGTCTACAAACAAAGTTGTCCGTAATGGTGTCTTATCCCATGTCAGGTTAGTTGGATCCTCCATCGGGCGCCTCCCCAGGTGGCGGATAGGGAATGCCTCCCAGATATGGGTGGTACAGACGAAATCAAATAGTCGGGGCTGACCACATTCCGATGAACACCAAACTGGTGAAAGGCAGCAGTTGTGATGAAAGGTGATGTTGTTGACAGTTCTGCCATTGACTGCTATACCCGCCAGATCCTCTTCCAATGCCTATCGAAAAACAAACTCCGAGTAAATATTGAATAGCATAGGAGAGAGAACACACCCCTGTCTGACTCCCTTCCGAATAATAATTTGTTCTGTCAAAGCATTGTCATATTTCACTCTAGAAGTTTGTTCCCAGTAGAGATTTGATATTATTCGGTCATCGTGGTAATTAATGCCAAGTCCTTGGAGTATATCCAGAAGCTTTTCATGCTTGACATTGAACTTACTATAATCTATGAAGCATACATAAAGGTCTTGATTTACATCTAGGCATCTCTGAGACAAGAAATTCAAAGCAAAGATGGCCCCTCTCGTGCCCGTTCCGTTGCGAAATCCAAATTGTGTGTCTGGTGCTTCAGCCTCACATTTATTGTATATTCTAGTATGTTTAATTTTTATAAATACCTTCAGAACCTGACTCATCAAACTTATTAGTCTGTGATCATCACACTTTGACCCTCGACATTTTTTCTGGATAGGAACAAAGGTGGGAAGCAGCCATTCTCTGGGAATTACTCCTGATGTATAAATGCTACTGAATAGATCCACTATGACACTGATTTCACGCTCATCCAGTAGCTTTAAGACCTCAGAATGCACCTCATCTGGCCCTACTGCTTTACCGGATTTTGAGGTTTTGATAGCATACTCTATTTCTTCCTTCGTTATTTCTGGAGCGCTCTCTGATATAGTTATGTCGTATGTCTCCGTTCTTTGGTCATCAAACAGTTGAGTTATACATTGCTGTTACAGTCTCAGTCTGACATCGAAGCCAGCAACCAGTGCGCCCTTTTCATCTTTCAGTGTACCAGTTTTCTTCTTTCTCACCACACCGGAGACTTCTTTTAGTTTTTTATGTAGGCCGAAACTGTCGTACTTATGTTCTAATTCTTCAATTTCCTTGCACCTTTCAGTTATCCAGACCCCCTTTGCTATTCTTATCTTACTTCGGGGTATTGTATAATTGTATATATAAAGCATGTAACGAAGTTTTTCCCTAACTCACAGGTAATGACGTCACAATTAACATTTTCTTTATATTTCATCACCCAACTCATTACAACACCTTTTATTTAAATAAAAAACGGGAATTCCCCATATAAAAGCAAAGGCAATGGCCAAAACGGCCGTAGGTCCGCGAGTGCGCCCATAGATGGCGCCACCTGTTTGTCGCGCTTAACAAGCCGACAGAATTTATTAAGACTAGTAAAATAATTCGAAAATTTCGAGGTCGTCGACGGTCGCATCGAGTCAAAGACTGGGTGAGTTAGTACCGGATATCTGACCTAGGGGACCGACGTTGTTGCTTCACGTTTCGGCTCCTGACGTCATGTTCGGGTCTTACGACACAAGAGGGGTGGGTTTGTGATTTCCCGGTGTAGTTGGAGTTGTCGTGCTCCACCGGAGTACCTGGGACGTTCAAGTGACGCAGGTGCCACGCTGATTCTGGCCGAGTTCATTTTGTTCATCGCAGGGTGCGTTCATATGTAACCCGGGAAAATCGCTAACCACCGCTCACCGTACCGCTTCTTTCGAATCCGATTTGGGACCTATTACCGATTCCGTCACCGTCCTGTTTTACATCTTGGGCTTCCCGTAGCACCGATCTTCAAAGCCAGGCTGGATGTGAATATACCGAAACCGACTTATATCCGATTCGGAATTATCAAGTACGCTTCCTCCGAAACCCCAGTTCCCAGTGGTCCCAAAGCTCCGCTACCGTTCCATATTGTTGTGACTGCTTGTACGCAATATTGAAGTTTCCGACCCCGACCGATCCAGTACAGAATGTACTGGTTTATTACCGAAACCTCCCGTTTTCCCTGGTTCATCAGAATTTCGTCTACTAAGTAACCAACTGTTGCTCCCCCCTCTCGCTGTTATTAATTTCATAGTTTTAGGATGTGTTCGTATGTAGTTATAGAGAGTCACTCACGAACAGTGGTAGTATTAGTAGGTGTTTGAATGTTGTTTTACCGTAGTTTAATAGACACCCTATTATTGTTCCTTACTCTTGGTGTTTTAATCTAAAAATCCCTGGAATATTTCTCCTCTGTTTAAAAGCTACCTTGTAGGCAATAGCGGTCCCTTTGTCGCTTTATAAATATCAAAGGGTGGCGCCCGAGACTCAACGAATTAATTAAGTATCAGCGGACCTGAGAAAGGGCGTCGCATAATTTTGGCGCCCGAGCAGGGACTCTTTTCTTTTGTTTAAATTTAAGGGTCCAGGGACTCTTTTGTTATTTTCTTACGCTGTACCGATTTATCCGAATCATGAAAGAAAACACAGACTTCCTACCGCAGCCTAGCCCCTTACCGATACCAAACCAAACACAGCCCTCACCTGAAATTACATGTTCACCTATGACGTGGCCATACCGAATGCCGCCCGAAGTTTTCGTTAGGGAAATTTGTGATGTATATAGGGATCCACAAGGTACCCTATCAGACTTACGAAACCGATTCAGAGCCAGACTCTTTGAACATCAGGAAAACGCGTCAAGCACTGATGTAAGACAACTACCGACTGTTATACCACCGTTACCGACACAACCAACCGCCCCGACCGACAGTATATCCCAGCCATCATTTATTCCGCCACCATATCATTCCGACTTTCCTACCGACATTCCTAGTCAGCTGCCTTTTCAGCAAATAACTCCTCAGTCACTCATCAACCCATACGATTATCAGGAAAATATAACAATAGCTGGTATAAAGTCAACACCATCTGTAATACCACCCCTTCCGACACAACCGACCACAACTACAGCCACTACCGTGACCTATACCACTGCTACCGCAAGTAGGCTCAGTTCAGCAATCTTACCGTCTCAATTCCATCCTACCACATTTAGTCCTCCACCATGTCAAGCGAAATATCCGCCACCGATGGTCCGATATGTCACACCGCTGAAACTACAAGAATGGGGAATAAGCTTTAATGGAAAAAACTGACCCTGTAAGTTTTATTGAACGCTTACTGGAAGACACCGAAGCACAGGGGATAACACCGAATGACCTGATGCCTTATTTATCAGTCTTACTAAGGGACGAAGCGTCTTTATGGCACCGAAATAACCGTAGGAATTGGGTCACGTGGGATGATTTTCTTAAGGATTTCCGGACCTTCTATTTTCCTATGAACTACGAGGAGGAATTGGAGGTTGAAATAAGTCGAAGAATTCAAAGAGCAACTGAGCCAGTGAACCGTTATATAACCGACTTACAGACATTGATTCGCAGGCATGGACGAATCAACCCGGAGGACGAATTGAAATGGCTGTACCGTAATTTGCTACCAGAATACCGACAGCAAATCCGAAATACCGACTTTTACGATATATTCTCGTTCTCCAATACTGCACGAAGAGCGGAAGTACCCTACGCCGAACTACGCCGCTCTTATCGACCGACTGAACACTCTTACCGACAGACAGAACCAGATAGATCTACCTACCCAAGAGAAAGACAGGAAAGATCTTTCCCCCGAAATAACCCACCAGTACAAACTGAACCGAAACCCACCACACTTATCGTTTGCTGGAGATGTGGTGAGAATGGGCACTATAAAACGAATTGTAAGAAGCCGGCTAAATTGTTTTGCTTCCGTTGCGGGAAAGCTGGGACGTTAACCCGAAACTGTTCTTGTGCCCGACAGGAAAACTAGAAGGGGGCTGCACTGAATTAGAGACAGTGCAGCCTGAAAAGATATCAAGTCAGAATGAACCGCTATTTGCTCATAAAGCAATCTCAAATCCGGACAACCGTCCGCAGATAGTAGTGAAGATACTTAATAAAAGATTTTTAGCCCTTCTCGATACCGGAGCAACTAGTTCTTATATAGGAAACGCCGTCGCTTCACTGTGTGAGCAGAGTTCTTGTCCTAAAGTTGTTTCAAGTTTACAAGTCAAAATTGCTAATGGAAAGACGGCCCATGTGAAAGAACGTTATCAAGTACCGTTGCGAATTGGGAAGAAAAAGTTACCGCCTTTTTCAATTACTTTCCACACTTAGCTGCGGATATTGTTTTGGGTATGGATATTCTGGGAGAATATGCTGATAGTCTGGACCTACAGACTAAAACCGTAACATGGAAATTTATTGATACCCCTTCTACTGACCAGCATTGCAATTTGTTAGGAAGTGAAGAAAGACCCAGCCTTACACTCTCTGAAGATGAAGAACGAAAGTTCAAAATTTTTTTGGATCAGGAGCTTCCAAAATTTAAGAACATCCAAGGTACCACGCCGTTAATTGAGCATACTATAAATTTGGAAAAATTGGAGCCCCTCAAGCAACGCTACCACCCTCGCAACCCAAAAATGCAGCAAGTGATACCGAAGTTGAGAGGATGCTGAAAGATGGAATTAAAGAGCCCTCCACCAGTCCATGGAGTTCTCCGGTGGTAATAGTCCGTAAAAAGGATGGTACACCCCGATTTTGTATTGACTTTCAGAAAGTAAACACCGTTACTCGCAAAGATGCTTACCCACTTCCTTACATCAATGCCATCTTAGATAAACTAAGGAATGCCCGTTCTATTTCCAGCATAGATTTAAAACAAGGCTACTGGCAAATTCCGCTGAGCAAAGAAAGTAAACCGATAACCGCATTCACCGTAGAAGATGTGGGCCTTTTTCAATTTCGAGTAATGCCTTTTGGTCTACATTCCGCCCCTGCAACTTTTCAGCGTTTCATGGACCAAATAATTGGCCCTGACTTAGACCCGGTATGCTTCGCCTATCTTGCTGACATCATAGTCTTAGGAAAAACTTTCGATGAGCATCTCCGGAATTTGCATGAAGTTTTCCGTCGCCTCCGAGCTGCTAATCTCTGGCTAAACCCTGAAAAATGTCAGTTTGGTTGACGTTCCCTCCGATACCTAGGTCATGTTGTCACTCCCGAAGGAATAAAAACCGATCCAGACAAAGTTTCCGCTATTATGTCAATGCCCGCCCCTGTTAACGTTCGAGGATTAAGACGCTTCCTTGGAATAGCATCGTGGTACCGTCGCTTTGTCCCCGACTTTTCAAGAATTGCGTCACCTCTTACCCGCCTACTCAAGAAAGCTTTAAGATGGACTTATGTTTAACCGAGGCCCCTGTTCTGCCTTGCCCTGACTTTACGAAACCCTTCATCCTGCAGACTGATGCTTCCGATCAAGGCTTAGGTGCTGCACTGATCCAGAATGGATCCAAAGGCGACCACGTGATCGCATATGCAAGCCGCACCCTGAGTGTCAATGAGAAAAAGTTTTCGGTCACCGAGAAGGAATGTCTGGCGATTGTTTGGGGAATAGAGAAAATGCGTTCTTATTTAGAAGGGTACCGATTCACTGTCGTAACCGACCATCAGTCCTTGAAATGGCTTGACACCCTTAAAAGTCCGTCTGGTAGACTAGCTCGATGGAGCATGTACCTTCAACAATTCGACTTCGACATTAAATATCGCAAAGGCGTGTTGAATAAAGTAGCTGATGCTCTATCCCGTAATCCTGAACCGAACCAAACCGTAGAAAAGGAACAAGTGTTTTTATTGGCTGATTTTGTATCATGTTCGTGGTATCGAAATAAGAAGATAGCCGTTGAGAATAATCCGACTGCTTTTCCCGATTATTGTATCCGAAACGGTCATTTATACCGACATTTCTGGGACTATTCAGATCCCACCGATCTGAATAGTCCCAGAAATGACCGATCCATGGAAACTGTGTGTTCCAAAGTCTGCCCGCGCTACCGTACTAACCGAAAATCATGACCAACCGACTGCCGGACATTTGGGAGTTGCAAAGACGATCGCCAAAATAGCCTCAAGGTATTATTGGCCAGGAATGTGTAGAGACATAAACCGTTACGTCCGTAATTACCCATCTTGTCAAAGGTATAAAGCATGTCAACATAAACCCGCGGGGAAAATGAACCCAGTCCGAAACAATCAACCTTGGGAAGGGGTGTCTACAGACATTGATCGTTCCACGAAGTGGACGCAGTGTAAAGCAATCCGTAAAGCCAACGATGCTCCACTCCCAGACAAATGTCAGACAAGCACTCATGAGCAAACCGAGGAGAAAGCCACCAGCTGTAAAGAACCCACAACGAAAGTCGCCATTACCAACGACACTTGTTGGAGATGTGGAAGTTCTGGACATGAGAGATACCACTGCCAAGGACGGTCCATCTTATTTTGTTCCCGTTGTGGCAGAGTTGGAGTGACGTCGCGTCGCTGTTCCTGTATCCTGGAGCATAGGAAGAAGAAGCCGTATCTGCTAGGTAAAAAGCGATACCCTCAGAAATCTGAAAGAGCAGAGACTAGAGAGAAACCAGTTCCAGAACCAGACAGAAGCCAAAGACTGTTTTAGTGATAGTGTTAGTTTTAGTGTTGTGAATTAATTTTAGGTTGTATTTTTGGATTGTATTTTTGAAAATGTTAAGTTGTGAAGAAAAATAAGTAATTTATTTTTCTTTACAAAGAAGAGGGGGTAATGTAACGAAGTTTTTCCCTAACTCACAGGTAATGACGTCACAATTAACATTTTCTTTATATTTCATCACCCAACTCATTACAACACCTTTTATTTAAATAAAAAACGGGAATTCCCCATATAAATGCAAAGGCAATGGCCAAAACGGCCGTAGGTCCGCGAGTGCGCCCATAGATGGCGCCACCTGTTTGTCGCGCTTAACAAGCCGACAGAATTTATTAAGACTAGTAAAATAATTCGAAAATTTCGAGGTCGTCGACGGTCGCATCGAGTCAAAGACTGGGTGAGTTAGTACCGGATATCTGACCTAGGGGGCCGACGTTGTTGCTTCACGTTTCGGCTCCTGACGTCATGTTAGGGTCTTACGACACAAGAGGGGTGGGTTTGTGATTTCCCGGTGTAGTTGGAGTTGTCGTGCTCCACCGGAGTACCTGGGACGTTCAAGTGACGCAGGTGCCATGCTGATTCTGGCCGCGTTCATTTTGTTCATCACAGGGTGCGTTCATATGTAACCCGGGAAAATCGCTAACCACCGCTCACCGTACCGCTTCTTTCGAATCCGATTTGGGACCTATTACCGATTCCGTCACCGTCCTGTTTTACATCCTGGGCTTCCCGTAGCACCGATCTTCAAAGCCAGGCTGGATGTGAATAAACCGAAACCGACTTATATCCGATTCCGAATTATCAAGTACGCTTCCTCCGAAACCCCAGTTCCCAGTGGTCCCAAAGCTCCGTTACCGTTCCATATTGTTGTGACTGCTTGTACGCAATATTGAAGTTTCCGACCCCGACCGATCCAGTACAGAATGTACTGGTTTATTACCGAAACCTCCCGTTTTCCCTGGTTCATCAGAATTTCGTCTACTAAGTAACCAACTGTTGCTCCCCCCTCTCGCTGTTATTAATTTCATAGTTTTAGGATGTGTTCGTATGTAGTTATAGAGAGTCACTCACGAACAGTGGTAGTATTAGTAGGTGTTTGAATGTTGTTTTACCGTAGTTTAATAGACACCCTATTATTGTTCCTTACTCTTGGTGTTTTAATCTAAAAATCCCTGGAATATTTCTCCTCTGTTTAAAAGCTACCTTGTAGGCAATAGCGGTCCCTTTGTCGCTTTATAAATATCAAAGGGTGGCGCCCGAGACTCAACGAATTAATTAAGTATCAGCGGACCTGAGAAAGGGCGTCGCAAACATTACAAATTAGTTACCATTATTATGATATACATCTCCACAATGTAAATTAGCCTGAACAATATAAATTGAAAAATAAAACTATATAAAAGAAGATAAAAATCGAAAAACTATATTTCTAAGTTGTTAAAATTGTGCATACCTTTTTCAGTGAGTGAAGATAGTCGAGTTGTAAGGTGTAAAATTCTTATCCATAAAAACACGCGTAAAGTCTATGGTTGGTTTAAGAACATGTGGCATTCAAGTAGCCTTAGCGTGGACTGAGGTGTCCTTATCTATGAAGCAGCTCGGACTATTTCTTCAAATTGAAGAATTTTACACCTTACAACTCGACTATCTTCACTCACTGAAAAAGGTATGCACAATTTTAATAACTTAGAGATATAGTTTTTCGATTTTTATCTTCTTTTATGTAGTTTTGTTTTTCAATGTATATTGTTCAGGCTAATTTACATTGTGGAGATGTATATCATAATAATGGTAACTAATTTGTAATGTTTTAGCCCTGATGAAGATCCAATAAAGGATCGAAACTTACTTACTCGTAATTACTCGTAATTTCGAAAGTGTGAAGTGCATTTTTCCAGTCCTACACCCACAATACTTTCTATACCTATATCTATAAGGACGCGAAGTATCATGATGTGCTCTGTATCCCCTTGTACTTGATGTTATCCTTGCCTTTGTATCTCCTTTCTTCCATCAGTGCCAAAATTTCCTCTGTCATCCATCTCTGTCTAGTTCTGCTCTTGCCCTTACCAATGCTTTCTTGTTGTGTTGTTATTATTGCTTCTTTAATTTTGGTCCACTTTGCCTCTTCACCGAGATCACCAACACTTTCTTCCTGGAGTTTATGGAGTCTATTATTACTTACCACAGTTCGGATTTTTGTTTGTTGTATACTTTGGATATTTAAACTGGTGTTTTCTGCTTGGGACTGTCTCCTCTTTAACCTCACATACATATTCATTACTGTGGGGTTTTGGTCACTTCCGACGTCCGCTCCAGGGTATGTTTTCACTGATTTTATGCTCTTTCGGAATCTCTTGTTGACAAGGACGTAGTCAATCTGATGTCTAATTATTCGCTCTGTGTTGTCGCCCGGTGCTATCCACGTGTATAGCCTTCTTTTCGGGAGTTTGAGCAATGCGTTACTGACTACTAATTCCCTTTCGATACAGAACGACATCGACATCGACAGGCTGTATTTTGTCACCGCTTCTGTTTAACATGTATTCGGAATCAATTTTCAAAGAAGCTTTAGCGGAAGACATGGGAGGTATCAAAATAAGTGGAGTATGTATCATCAATATCAGATATGCAGACGACACCGTAGTTCTTGCCGATAACATATCAGATCTGCAATATACGATGAATAGAATAACTGAATAGAGTGAGCAATACGGATTGGACATGAATATATTAAATACCAAACTGCTAGTCTTCTCCAAGAAACACACTAGTGAAATAATTTTGATTAACGACAATCAGATCGAACAAGTCACGTGTTTTAAATATATGAGTATCATATATTTAAAACAGAATCGAAGAATCCAGGAAAACATTGATAAACATGAAAGATTTTTTACTAGTCCTGATCTGAGTTGGAAGCTCAGGGTTCGCATGATTAGATGTTATGTCTTCAGTGTGTTGCTCTACGGATGTGAATGTTGGACCCTGGACCATACAACTGAAAAGAAAATTGAGGCGTTTGAAATGTACTTATATGGCCATATGCTTCGCATATCATGGGTCCAACGAATTACCAACTAAAAAGTACGAGGTGTTCATTATAAAACTTCATCTAGTTGGCTGTGAAATGTCAAAAGAAAAGAATGGAGAAACAAAAGTCTATTTACTTTGATTATGTCATCCTGCTCTGACAAAATTTCATAGTCTGCAAGATTAAGTTTTATAATGAACACCCCGTACTTAGACGAATGAAGAAGTCGAAAGAACTAATGGCCCTCATCAAAGAAAGAAAAATTACATACATAGGCCACATTATGAGAGGCAACAAGTATGAAATGCTGAGATTAATAATTGAAGGAAAGATTCAAGGGAAATGATCTATTGGTAGACGTCAGAACTCCTGGCTGAAAGACTTCAGAAACTAGTTTGGGTGCACAACCTTTGAAAGGAGAGTGCGCCATAAGAAGAAGAAGGTGCCTTATCCTCTACATATGTTAAGATCTGTTGAAGGCACAAAGTTACAAAATTATCAAGAAACGTTAAATACGTAAATCTAATATATTTTCTCTCCGCTAAATTACTTTTTAGGGCTATTTGAAAAATGATATTTAAAAAATTGCAATGTTGAAATTTTTGAGCATTTTCATACTAAACTAAGAATGAATTGAAACGATACACCCCAAATTTTGAATGAACTTTAAAACTGTCTATCTCTAAAGCCACTCAACCGATTTTCGTTGGCGATGCCATTTTGGTAAGATCCATGTATAGACTGCTTTAATTGGTTATGCACTCGGTTATATCATTGTCTTTATATTCATAGTCTATCAATGATTGGTGGTCGTACATATGCCCATTACTAGATGGCGAGTATGCCCATGTGTGTTGACCAATCACTGCCGATGACGTAATAGTTCCAGCGTATTCCCCCTTTTTTTTCAGTGGTGGGAGGGCACTGGGTAGGGGAGTACGCTGAAGATAAAGATGAAGTAATAATATAATCTCCAGTGAAAAGAGAGATTATCACTGAAACGACGTGTGGTGAGAAACAAAGTTATATATGGGGTTGTTGTGATGTGAATAGAATTTCCTTATAAGGGAGTTCTTTTAGTTTCTTATGATGATGACAAAGACAACCAACCGACAATGCCTCTGCCCTCTGGTCGTATACGCATCCTATTCCTAACCGTAAATTTGTAAAATATTGGATTATATCACTTTGACATTTTTAGATTTGATCCGGGTTGCAGTAGCTGCAAACAGTGCAAACTTTAAATTATTTAGCGCTCCCAGAATATATTATCGGGAATCAAACTTTGAGTAGGAAACTGGCTCCATTCAGTGTGTTTATCAGTGTCTTCAGGGTGTGACTTTAAACTTCGTATTATATCAATTCAATACATCGATTTGAAAAAGGTAGGGAAGTTCGTAATGGCCATAATGCAATTTTCATAACCCAAATTTTTCACGCTCATTCAATTTTTGCTGTTTGACCTGTACAAATAAACTGTAGCGTAGAACCCAAGCTTGAGAGTGTTTATATAATTTCAAAAGCCAAAAAGTTTGAGTTCAGAACTTTCGGGCTCAGCGCTGGCTTCTCCAATGCTTCCTGGTCTGAGGCCTAGAGAAAATGCGGATTGTATGAGGGTGAAATGTAATTCACCATTAACACAACAGCATTTATTTTATAATGAGAATAAAATTTTGTTCATCATGTACTTTTGGCGTTTAGACAGATAGGTAGGATACACACAGTATACACACTAAACATCATTAGATCCATCTTTTCTTTTTAATATATTTATTGCTATTGCAGACATGGCTACATCTACGCAAAAGAATGTTCAAACTTTGTATGTTTAAAATCTCAGCGGAACACTCCTCGACTGCGCAAATTAAATTTCCAGTTAAGGATCCTGAACGCCTTCAAAAATGGATTCTGTATTCAGGTAATGAAATATTTTCTTTATTATTAGATATATTATGGAATTGTTTCTCAGAAGGTTATTTCTATTAGTAATACAAAAGGACAAAACAGAGCAAAACAGCAGGGGGTTATTTCACCAGTACACTGTCAAATAATTTAATAATGAAAACAATAATTTAAGAAAAAGTAAAATCTTAGTTTAGAAGAAATTTTACGTTACTAAAAATAAAACTATAATAAATATGTAATATAAAATATGTACCTAATGGAATCCATTTGACTTTATTTTCAGGTAGAGCAGATTTGTTAGATATTCCACATAAAAAACTTGCTCGGATGTGAAGACCATTTTGAGAAAGAGTTGGATTGCTCAATGAAGTTACAAGTTGCCGTACCAACGCGCTATGAACAACAGGTTATATCCAAGAGCTCAACATAACAGTCCTGAAGAAAATGTAGAATCCTGCTTGTGTTGTTAATAATATATAATGATTATTTTATGGAAGTTTTGAATTGAAAAGTAAAAATTAATAAAGAGTAATTAAAAATTCTGTAGTTAACTGTTAACTATTGGAATTTAGAATACTAATAATGATACATTGGAATTATTTAAAATAAGTACCCTGCGACCAGTTCAGTTTCTCAAATATTACGAAAAATTGGCTTTCGCGATTCTATCAGCTAATCGAACCGGGCCAAATTAGGTAGACGTAGAGAAAACATCCAGTTTCCCTTTCCTCGTTTCAACAGTGATTGTGGCCACATCTATTGGTTTCTCCTGGAAGCTCATTGAACAACTATATCTTATCTAAAAACAGAGGTTATATGTTTAGCAGGTTTCCTAATACAGGGTTCAATAAAACTTGATGCATTTTTGTAAAAACTTTTTGAGCAGATAACTTTGCGGAAGAAATTTCAGAACATTTTTTGCTACGGAAGTGTGTGGAGACGCGTCATACTTCGGGACATATTTGACGTTTTTTGGATATTTTGCCTGGTTCCATAGATATCTTTTTTTTTTCTATAAAAGAGGTATCATTTAACACTGGGGCTCCAATTTGCCCCATACCACAAATATTAATAAAAATTTCATATGGAATATAAAGACTATACATAGTGCAAGCTAGACGTACAGGCGTAATGGCTATAAAGTTTGACACGTCTACAGTAGCGAACAGAAAGTAAAATTTTTCCAAATATCCATGTGATAATTGAATGTCCACAATTAAGTGATGTGGAACAAAATGTATGGATGAATTTAGAATTCCGCGTCCTGTTTATTGCAGCTATTAATGATACCTCGGGACCTTTTTCTGTCCTTCTTTATATCTTCATTAGTTTAATTGAAATGGATTTTTTCTAAAAGTGTAACATTTCAAGACCATAAAAAAAACACCTCTCCTATTCGATGAACATTACAATAATTTGGGATTGGACGTAGTCATCTGAGAACCAGAGCTATGCTTAATTGTTTAGATGTAGAGGGTGACCCACGAAACTGACATTAATCCTCATTTTTTTAAATTTGACATTCTGAATTCTGACTGAATAAAACTGAACTTCGAAAATTGTGTGTATTTATAGAATCAGAAAGAATTAACCGATAGTCGCAATTTTTAATTTTAATATGTTCAGGTACGGTTAAACTGAAGAATGGCGAATAACAAGATGTCGCACATAAAGATGAATAACATGAGGGCCTTGAAAACACTAAAAGATACTAAGTTAAATAAATATGAAAAGCTTAGAACAATCTGAAATTGTTTTTAAGAACTTAAAACTTTCAACTGCGTTCGAGAATCTTTGAATAATTCCAAATCCTTGAAAACAATTTTTCTAGGCTGACAGTCAAAGCAATGTCCACTCTTTAAGAGGTATACCGGGTGACACAAGATATATGTAACAGCCCAGCGTTTCCACAATTTCTATTTTAAAAATTTGAAATTTGGAGGTGATAAATAAACCGTAAATGTGTCTCAGATCCCGTTTTATGAACTTAGGCACGAGTTGCGGTTTAAGCGGAAGTACCGCCATATTTTAATTTTTAAATGGAATACCCTGTATATTTGTTCATTTTCGGATCCCCCTTCGAATTCTACGTTATTAACGTGTAACATAATTTATGCTTATCTCTTACCGTTTTCGAGAAAATCGCCCCCGAACTTGCCATATCATCAATAATAAATGTGGATTTTATGCAAACAAATCAACACCGATCAGCCCTGCTTTCATAGACTACCATTTGTAGGCTCTCTATCAATGGACATAAAAGAAGTATTTCTAACTTGTCATGGTGTAACGAAGTTTTTCCCTAACTCACAGGTAATGACGTCACAATTAACATTTTCTTTATATTTCATCACCCAACTCATTACAACAACTTTTATTTAAATAAAAAAAAACGGGAATTCCCCATATAAAAGCAAAGGCAATGGCCAAAACGGCCGTAGGTCCGCGGGTGCGCCCATAGATGGCGCCACCTGTTTGTCGCGCTTAGCAAGCCGACAGGATTTATTAAGACTAGTAAAATAATTCGAATATTTTGGGTCGTCGACGGTCATTTTGTTCATTTTGTTCATCACAGGGTGCGTTCATATGTAACCCGGGAAAATCGCTAACACACCGCTCACCGTACCGGTTCTTTCAAATCCGATTTGGGACCTATCACCGATTCCGTCACCGTCCTGTTTTACATCCTGGGCTGCCCGTAGCACCCATTTTCAAAGCCAGCCTGGATGTGATTAAACCGAAACCCCAGTCCCGAAGCTCCGTTACCGTTTCATATTTGTTGTTACTGCTTGTACGCAATATTGAAGTTTCCGACCCCGACCGATTCAGTACAGAATGTACTGGTTTATTACCGAAACCTCCCGTTTTCCCTGGTTCATCAGAATTTCCATTACTACGTAACTAACTGTTGCTCCCCCCCTCTCGCTGTTATTAATTTCATAGTTTTAGGATGTGTTCGTATGTAGTTATAGAGATTCACTAATAGTTCGTAGTATTAGTAGGTGTTTGAAGGTTGTTTTACCGTAGTTTAATAGACACCCTATTATTGTTCCTTACTCTTGGTGTTTTAATCTAAAAATCCCTGGAATATTTCTCCTCTGTTTAAAAGCTACCTTGTAGGCAATAGCGGCCGCTTTGTCGCTTTATAAATATCAAAGTGTGGCGCCTGAGACTCAACGAATTAATTAAGTATCAGCGGACCTGAGAAAGGGCGTCGCAATGGAGAAGATGGAGAATTGATATTTTGAAGACATTTATCTCCATAATTTCTAATGGAAGCCCCTATTTTATTTCTAACATTTGGATTCCTTATTTTATCAAACATTAAACATTATTTCAACTTTAAAATGTTTGAGTAAAACCAACCAAAACTAAACAAAAACCAAACAAAAAATCAATTGTGATGTGGTTTTGATTTTTGGTTTGTGGGATCAGGGGTGTTATTCAAAATCAGTTATGAACTTGTCGACGTTTCGCCATTATTACACCATGCTCAGGACACTAAAAGTTGTTATAAAATCCTTTAAAATCATATATATAAATAGAACAATACAGTTAAAAAGGGGGGACGAAACAAAGGCCACTTTAAAATATGCACAATTAAATACTCACAATTCAGATAGATTTTGAGAGTCATTAGCTTTCTAAACATTAAGTACAAAGGTCGACAAGAGACGAACGACCAGCAACGGTAGCACGAGCAATTCAGCGTATGTGGTCGGAGTCATGGGACCAACTGAAAGAGGTATGCTAATATCGCTCAAGCATGCTGTACCCGAAAGTATAGGGCGGCTGGGCAAATCAAACTATGTATTTGACAAGAAAGAAAGCACCTATGCATGCTTAATCCTGTCCAGAATTCCAAAGTAAGCAATGCTCAAATTTTCGATATCTGTTCGTTTATTAACACTTTCCTTTTCCGTTCTTATCTTCTCCTCCCTCCTCTCTTGTTACTCGCCATTCTTCAGTTTAACCATACCTCCTGAACATATTCAAATTAAAAATTGAGACTATCGGTTAATTCTTTTTGATTCTATTAATACAAACAATTTTCGTAGTTCAGTTTTATTCAGTCAGAATTCAGAATGTAAAACTTAAAAAAATGAGGATTAATGTCAGTTTCGTGGGTCACTCTGTACATCTGAACAATTAGACATAGCTCTGGTTCTCAAATGACTATGGCTCTCAGAGGTCCAATTCCAAATTGTTGTAATGCTCATTGAATAGAAGATTTGTTTTTTTATGGCCTTGAAATGTTACACTTTTAGAAAAAAACCATTTTTGTTTAAACTAATGAAGATATAAAGAAAGACAGAAAAAGGTCCCGAGGTATCATTACTAGCTGCAATAAACAGGAAGCGGAATTCCAAATTCATCCATACATTTTGTTCCACATCACTTAATTGTGGACATTCAATTATCACTTGGATATTTGAAAAAATTTTACTTTCTGTTCGCTACTGTAGATGTGTCAAACTTTATAGCCATTACGCCTGTATGTCTTGCTTGCCCTATGTGTAGTGTTTATATTCCATATGAAATTTTTATTAATATTTGTGTTATGGGGCAAATTGGAGCCCCAGTGTTAAATAATACCTCTTTTATAGAAAAAATGAAATATCTTGGAACTAGGCAAAATATCCAAAAAACCTCAAATATGTCCCAAGGTATGACCCGTCTCCACATACTCCCGTAGCAAAAAATGTTCTGAATTTTTTTTCCGCAAAATTATCTGCTCAAAAATTTTTACAAAAATGCATCAAGTTTTGTTGAACCCTGTATTAGGAAACCTGCAAAACATATAACCGAGTACATAACCAATTAAAACAGTCATGGATCTTACCAAATTGGCATCGCCAGCGAAAATCGGTTGAGTGGCTTTAGAGATAGACAGTTTTAAATTTCATTCAAAATTTGGGGTGCATCGTTTCAATTGATTCTTAGTTTATTTGGACGCGCCGTGTAGCAACTCATCAGAAGGTGTATTGAAAATTAAGATTAAAGTTGCTGCAAAAATTCATACCAACTCTTAATATTTCCATTTTAAATAAAAAACCCATTGTTATCTTAATGATCTTAAAAAGGAAAAGGGTATTGGAGTCAGTTGGCCCAGTTTTTCTTAAAGCACGATATTTTATCTATACAAAAATTGAATGAATTGACACGAAGTTACGCTACAATGGACAGCTAATTATGTTGTCCTACGACCCTGGATCCATTGTAATTTTGCGTGGGCCGGGCTGGCGCAGAATCCATAAATGGACCGTTTCTCTTACTCCTTTTCATCCCACTGAAAACGCTGCGCGTTTAGCTCATGACTTCCCGAACAAAATCGATCGTGAATTTGTGATGTTCAAATATGAAAATTCTCGCTCAGTGCTTCTTTTAAAACGATGTTACGACAGATTTTAGTGTTGCAAGTCTAGATAAAGTGGTGTGACTTGCAAACGTGCATCCTATAAACCGACTTTAAGTGAACAGAATCCCAAGAACTTTCACACCTTCAAGGGTGGGGGCGTCTAGGTATGTGGTGAACCCCAAGACAAGTTAGGTGAAACGAATAAAAACTTTATAAACGAAAAATGGACCTATTTTAGGTGAAATAACGCCTGAGGGTGTTTAAATATTGAAACAGTCATTATGTTGGTTCGGCGGTTTTCTGATCATCCGGCTACTGTTATAGTTATTATAGTCAGCTGTATTAGTTATGGTAAGTGTTTTGAAATATTTTTGGTAAAAGCATTTAATTTAGAGAAGCTTTGCGTGGGAGTAAGACTGGGGAGAAAACGACCCCGAAAGTGTCCTTCCATATTTAAGGTACGCGGTCCAATGCCATTGCGTGGGTGGTAAAGCAAGTTCTCTCAGAAAGCTTGCCGAGTATTTCCAATAAAATTTCTTTGTGTAACTTTAACTTTGCTTGAAAAACTTCTTTCTGTGTTAGGACAGATTGATCGAAAAGTTCAAATTAGTAAATAATTGTGTTTACGCAGGAAAACGATTAGAAATATTTTAGTTATTTTGGGCAGCTTCCTAAGCTAATTATGTTTAGAATATCGATGCCATGAAGTAGTATCGCACTACTTCCTTTAATCTGAATGTTCGAAAGGAAGAAAAACAGACTGGAATTAACGAATATGTATCATAATCCCTTATGCGACTCTTAAGAAAAGATACGGCGTTGTCTCATACCCGGAGGGTAGTGCGCGCCGATCGATTTCGGCCCTGCCCCGCGCTGAATGAATCCATTCATGAACAGATAGCTATTGCTAGTAGCTGGGATAGTGTTGCAACTTGATGCTTCCGCAAAGACAGGTCGATATTACATATCTGTTATCGTTTACGGTACAAAGAAGATACCCATCTAACTATCTTTCTCATGTTTAAAGTGTATCCTTTGTTTTAACTAGAAACTCATGAAGTCAAATAGATTGACATTTCTGAAATATACTTGGCTTTACTTGAAAAATTGACAAGTCGCTACTTGAATTGATTTTTTCTCAGTAGATTTTAACTTGATATCAAATATTTTCAAACTATTTTCATGATAAAACGTCATTAAGTTAGTTATGATTTTTTGATAGGAAAGAAGAGAGTTATAAAGGCACGTCGTAACTTGTTCCGCTATTTTAGTTTTCTCAAGAAGGTGTTTCGCCAAAAACGGTTATTGCGTGTGAGACCTTATAATTCTCTAATCTTATCATAAAGAGTAAAACTGGCCTAACCTAAGCTAGTTAACCTAACTTAAAAAGTGTAACTGCACTAGCCTAACCAGGAATAGTATATTATTTAACGAGTGACGAAAATAGCATTTTCTCTCGCAAGAGAACAGTTTACCAACCGAGGCGAAGCCGAGTTTGGTAATGTTCTCGAGCATTACAAAATTATTTTTTGACGACTAAAACACTATACTTTTTCTTCGACCATGCTGACATTAAGTCTTTATTAACTTTAAAAACAATCTCTATAGACGATTCCAAGATTACGTCATTTGACATATGTTTGCCCCACAATGTCACTGTGAAACGAAACTTGAAATCTTGAAAATCGATCTTTATCATCATGTTTCAGTTTTGATTTAAGATATTTTTAACTACAAGTATCCCCTAAAGTCTCTAAGCGGCCCAATCATCATCTGAAGTGTTGCTTTGAATTATGCCCTTATTGGAAATGTCTTATTCTTGTAATGTCGTTTATGTTCAAATGCATACTGAATGAGATAATTGAAATACCGTTTCATTCTTTCGATTTCCTGATCTGCCTGGTTAGTGAACACTGAACATGGAAATGGAAATGCTTGGGTTTGAATTTCAAGCCTTATAGGAAGCAAAAATGACTTAGCAAGAGACTTATTACCTGATATTTCATAACTGGTAAGTTCAACAGTAATTATTCTTAAAAAGTCTTTAGATAGGTGTATGTGCAGGTATACTGGAGCATACCTACTTATTTATGTTTAAAATTGTAGGAAAACCTGCATTGCCCTGAAAGGCAAACCCAGGCTGGTTGTTCAGCTAGAATATCGGTTCTTGAAAGGAATTTTAGAAAAGCTAAGTGTGATCCAAACACAGGTATGATTTGTAAATAGAGTTTAGGTAATAAGTGTATTCCTATGTTGTTTCTTTTAGGCAAAGGAAGTTTTATACAATAATTTTAAGAGCCTCCAGTCAAAAGTTGTGTCAGCAAGACAAATACATACTTTGATAATGAGGTAGTTTAATTTTAGTTTAAACTTAAACACACAAAATCTGATATTAACAATGCGCATTTTACAAATAATTAGTTAACCAAAATCATGCCTTTCTACAGGCCCTCCAAAAAGTTGTAGGTATGTAATTGGTTCTGATCCATACAGTATTTTTTGTTTATAGTTTTTCATTGTAAGAATGTCTAGCCACTTTTAAACATACTATCATATATATTATAGATATTTATACTAAAATAGTTTAAACATTTTAATCTTATCTTCTAAATTCATCTTTAGTCCAACTACGTAAAAGACATGTTTATATTTTTTTCATCATAAGAAAGTTCTGTGGACTTTTAAACATATTAAAATATTTTAAACATACTATCTGCTTTTAAACATACCACTATTTTTGTTTAAAGGTGGTAGACAATGATGTACTATTAAGCCAAACATCTTGGACTTCCATTGTCTTTATTGAGTATTTTTACATGACGTTTTGAGCAGTGGAATCTCTGCTCATTTTCAAGAGAGGCTGGAATATCTGCTTGCTTCAGTTTCACTTGAAAACGAGCAGAAATTCCACTGCTCGAAATGTCGTGTAAAAAAACTCAATATAGACAATAAGATGTTTCCATAGCACTATTTTAGTACATACTGTCCTTTTATAAAAGTCCTGTTAAACTTACCATTTAATAACTTCTCTAAATCTGTCATTAGACCAACCACGTAGAATCCTTTTACAAGAATTTCATGTCTTATTTCATGTCTTACAATCAAGAATTTGGTAAATTGGCTCGAATAAAAGCATTACAAAAATATTTTATACTGTTTCAAAGAGCTTCAATTGTTGTTGTCAAAGGTTGTAGCTAGCTAAGTGTGGCTTGGTGCTGGTTAAATTATAAACACTACTAAGTGGGGTTTTATAATGCCATTTTGGAGCTTCCGATCCGATTCTCTCTGAAGTTAGGACAGGGTGTCAAAGTTGTAAAAAGTACACAAATTGTTTTTGGATATTAGGCAGGTAGGTATATTAACATTAAGTATATTATTTTCACTGTAAAATTATATGATACACAACATGTTTTTATATGCAGTTTTGAGCATGTCAATAAAAGTGATATTAAGTAACAATTAATACAACCCTAACAATACTGCAAATTTACACTAATAATATTAAATACAATAAACAGGTAGAGTATAATAGCTAAATACAAGTCATTCACTTATTTTTGTCATCTCATTATCTTTGAAATCCTCATTTTTTTAAAAACCTAAATAATTCCTTTCAGCACATGTTGAGAAAATACAATAAAAATGTCAAAGTCTAATTTCCAATGCTTACTTGAGGTCAATAACAAGTGAATGACTTACATGTAACAGTAGGAGTTCAACAGAAAAGTTCAGGAAGAAGTTCTCAAGTTGGGTATGAATTTTTGACCCAAAAAGTTGGAGAAATAAAAGCATTTAGATAAAATGAATTTCACTCGAGTTGTCACCCCACTATTTTCTTTCAACAACTCAAAGAAAGAGATCTCTCACATTAAAATACAAGTGAAAATAATTTGCATTTTGCATTCATGCACTTTCTTATATCTGGAGTTACCTATGTACTTTTATGGCAGTCATATTAATTTTATGAAATTTTCTGCCTCTTTTTCAACAAAATGTCTGCACTTGACCAACATATGTACATTTTCTAACTTGGTGAGAGATTCCTTGATTCACAGCCCACTTGACTCTGTTAAACCACAACCTTGCAAATGAGGCTAAGTGTAAGTAAATTGGTATCTTGTCTTATCACATGTTCACACAGCACCTAAAACGAGAGGTAAATCAATTCATAAATTATGTTCAAATTCATTCCACTAAGTGTCAAGTAAAATTTCCTTGAATTTCACTAAATATTACTAAACTCAATTAAATTTCACTAAATATTCTATGTGCCCACAATAAAACTCACCAGTAATTATACCTCTGGAGTAAATGACCCTCTGGGGTGAATTTTGAGGAAATCTATTAAAAAATGTAATTTATGTCACCATAAATTCTTCTGAATACCTACAACTAAATCTGCAAAATGTGTACACCCAGTGATTCTAAACCTAACATAGTCTTGATAAGCACCTTTAATAAGAACTTTACTTTAATGAGATTTCTGATGGAATTGAAAAGTTATGTGGTTATGCTAATGCCCAGTTTTATAAAGTCAAGTTGTCCTGCCCTAAGTATGTATAAAATATAAGGAGAAAATACAGCTGACAATTGGTTGAATTTCTGCCTGTATGGTTAAACTCAATTTGGTTCATTTTGTGACAAAAAAAAGCAGGCCCTAAATTGATATATGAGATGCAGAAACATATAGCTATTCACACCATTTGATGAATATGCTAGTCTTGAAGTTAAGACTGTGGGAAAAACTATAAAAAAACCGCATAAGCTATAACTTTGGCTAAAGCAGTAGCTTGTTTAAATTGATCTTACCTTACTTAAAATTACATAAGCATTACATGGTGACTTGTTTTGCATGGATCGAAAGAACTACCCCAGATTCATACAGTTTAAAAGCTTGTAGACTTTTATATGCTTTCAACTGCTGCTTAGTACCTACGTATAATAACTGTGCTTTAAAATAAAATAGTCTGCAAGATCCAGTAAGGTCACATCTGGCAAATCACAAATTGGGAAACTCAAATCTTGTGGCGAAAGGGAATAAGGATCAATATTGTTCATAATTTCAACTTTCTGGTCATAAGGATACTTGGCATCACCAGTAAGCTTGAAGTAATATTCACTTCTAAACATTTTCGGCACAAAAATTAGAAATAAACGACTTTTTCAATAAGTTTCAATGTTCAAACCAACAAAATCGATGTTATTCAAACGTTTACACATCCAAATTAATAAACCGGCGGCGGAGTTGCCATTCTCACTATTTTTTTATACATAAATTTATTTATGTTGTTTTAAAATCGGTAAGAGGAAAAATAATGTGAAAAAATGTAAATAACAACAGAAAAATATTCTTTTAATAAAAGATTTCTCACCCCAAAAGTACCAACAACATGTGAATTGTCATGATCCTTGTGGATCATTTACGTATAAACACGGAAAGTTTCGTATGTTTGGCTACATGGTTTGTTTGACCCACAATAAAGTATGGCGGACCTAATCAAAAACAGCTGTTCTGGAAACGTCTATAGAGTATTTCTTTCAAAAATTAAGGCGCGTCATTGTTAACATGACATTTTAATTTTGCTGAGACCCGGGCAGGCAAAATATACATGTTTTTGTATGATATTACCATTTTCCATGGTGTTTTATAAGATTAGACAAGTTAAATCGCATTTAATTGGCGATATACAGGCGAAATTAGAGCAACTTACTTTCGTCATTAGAGACGAAAGTTATGTTTTCGGCTAGGGCAAGGTATGACGAAAGTTGTTTATTTTTACATGGTCGTAGAAAAAACTCATTTCATATTATTCGCTATCCTTAAAACATAAAGAGTAGAATTGAACTAACCCTGAGCTAGTCTAACCTAAACGTAAGACAGTATAACTGAACTAACCTAACCATGAACCCTAGACCTGGATTAACCTGAACTAACCCGATCGAACCTGAACTAACCGAAATTAACCTGATCTAAAAATAAAAAAACGCGGGCCCTCTTTTATATATATATATAATTCTCTGCCCTTATTCTAAAGAGTAGAACTGAACTAACCTGAGCTAACCAGAACTAACCGAAGTTAACCTGATTTAAAAATTAAAAAAAATTAAATTAAATTTTAAGTTGTAATAGTCGAAAATTTTTATCAATCCGTCGACTAGCAACTAGTAAAAACATGCAAAATTTTAAGTTATTAAAGGTTTAGAGGTTTTTGAAACTTAAATTATAAAAAAAAACATGAGTTTTATAAATGTAAAGTGTGTTGTGGATGGGAGGTGAAAGAGGATATCAAAAAAGAACAAAAAAACAGTTGGATTCACGCCAATCGGTCAAGGCGTTTTCAAGTTACAGGCGGTCAAAGTTAAGAATTGAGACAAAAGTCGTAATACCCTCCTTTGGATATTTTCAAACAAATTTATGGACATTTTTTTTGACGTTTTTGATCTGAATGGCACGCTTACAATATCCTAAGAATGTAATTTACTCAATTCGAATGAAATTAATCTCTAAAGAGGTTTTTTTTTTAAAATGGTCCAAAAACGCGATTCTAAAAGTGTCGCCTAAAAATCGATTTCCGAAGGGGTCCATCTCCGGAAAAAATGCACCTACGGAACTTCCAATGGTGGGAGGTAAAAGAGGACATCAAGCAGAGGAAAAACAGTTGGGTTCACTCCACTCGGTCAAAGCGTTTTTGGGATTTTTGTTTTGCTATTTTTGATTGGAATGCTGCATGCTGAACTGACGCATGAAGTGTCATCTCATTGGTCAATCCAGCGTTGCCAACCGTATGATATTTATCGTACATAACATATTTATAGGAGTACGGTCTTACGCAGACCCCTCGGCTTAAATAAATTTTCAAAAATCATAGTTTTTACTTGGAATAAATCTTTTTTCTCCCTCATCCTTTCAAAAATAAGAAACTCATATACCTACCTAGTCATATCAGTGATTTCGGAATATTTTGATTGTTTTTTTTTGTACGATTATTTTACGCTTTGTACGATTATTTACTTACGATAACTGACACATGAAGGGTTGGCAACGCTGGGCCAAACATGTATTTCTTATTTTATTTTATTTGTTGAATAAACCTATGTTTACACTTCAATAATCACAAATCAAATTAAATATGATCTAGCAATTTCGACTAGCAAACCTCAAACTATATTTAATAAAAATAAAGAAAGCAGACCTATTATAAAAACTGAAAAATAATAAAAGTATAGTTACTTTTATTATTAGGTTAGTAATCATTATTATTAAAAGTTTGAACTAATGAAGCCATCTGGCAACTATGTGAGCAAAACAGTGAACAATAACCTTAACCTCAAACTAATTATTAATCACTGTTACTGTCAGTCATGTTATACCGGATGAAATATGTCAGATTTCCAACGCCTACTTGACGACAGAAATAACTGAATGGATTATACTTATGTCATTTCCAAATTTATCTAAAGTCTTAATTTTACAACTTGGGCCTGACGTCAAAAGGTATGAAAATTACGTACGTCGCAGAGTTTAACATACCTATTATCATAACATAACCAACATTAAACGAATACTGCCAAATATAAGGCCGCAAACACAATCAACTATTAAACTGAGCGTAGTTTAATATCGGCTTAATCGGCGGTTAATTTATCGGCGTGAATATTATACGAGTACTACCCTGAATTATGAAGTTAATGTGAGAAACTAACTCTCTATTTATATTTAAATAAAATGATTTATATTTATATTTAAACTAAACTTATAGCCATATATTTTTTACAAACTAATTCAATTAGGTCCTTAGAGGTAGAGAAGATTCAAGCAACAAATGGGGTTCCAGTCTGTTGTGGCCACAGTATAAAGAATATTACATTATATCAGTATCGTCAGTTCGTGTCGGCACTTTTGATATATCCAAAACTAAAGCGTGCCGCGCCCGGCAATCTTCTCGTGTAGTTACGAGCGGACAAACACATGCGATGCACTGCCAAAGCATTGCCAAAACCGGGCAAAACCGGTTTGGTGGTGCACCGGCCGGCGGCCGGGCGGACGGGGCAAGGGGAGGGGAGTTTCAATTTTTCGACCGACTGACGCTACTGATATAATGTATTATTCCTTATACTGTGGTTGTGGCAACGTGTTATACATACAAATAATCCCAACTGCCTTGAAACTTGGGAAAAGGCTAAATTAAAAGTAATTAAGAAACGTAATATTAAATCGGACAGAATACCTAATTGAATAACAAAGCTATGAATCAAAAATTAAATAAAACCGAAATAACCGATTTTATAAAGAACAAAATTTGAGACATTATGTAAGTTATGTTTGCAATGAACATAATTTCATAAGTCCTTGACGAATTATTAAATTAGAAAGTAAAAGAATTGAAAAGGAAATAATTGAGATTGCAAGTAGTTACTAAGGTAGGTAAGTAAAATACTCTGTACTAAATCTCCTCCGCATTATCAAATTCGGAATCGTCGGAATGGTCTCCTGGCGAAATTATAAGCTGACCAATATCCGAGCAGTCAATAGTTTTCATTGCCTCCCATCCTTGATGACTTTGTTCGCATATTCAACATATTTTTTCAATTGTCTCCTGCTGTGACTTGTCCTACAACATTGCTCCACCAACACCTAACCAGCACTTTCTCTACAGTCCCTCTTGAATGTTCAATTTCTCGATCATAAATCCTTTTACATTGCGATCACATTTCTATGGCGTTATACTAACAATGGTAAGGTGGCAAACGTAGTATTTTATGTCCATAAGGTTTCACATACTAGTCCAATTCAAATTTGTTTTGTGGTAACGAATAGCCCAAATTTGGTTTTCATAGCCAGTCAATTAATTAATATTTTAGTCAGGATTTGTTTGGAATTACCTCATAAAGGCCGGAGTGGTAAGAAGCCTTATCCATAACAATTACAAATTTTGGAGGTAAGTTGGGGGGGGGGGGGGGTTAAACCATTTTTCGAAATTGACTCTGTTTATAAAATCATGGTAATCACCTTTCTTGGCACCACTTTTAAAAGTTAAACTGGTCCAATTAAGAAAGCTGTGCTCATTGCCGGCGTTCACCATTATATAACGACATCCTAAATATATTTTTTTATCAAACGGACTAAAAGTACGTAATTTGTTCTCTCCATACGCACACCTAAAGTGGGCTTTCTAATCCTGAGACCAAAAAAAGTAGCAAAAAAGTCCTAGGCAGTAAAAGTTTGTTCTCTCCATACGCACACCTAAAGTGGGCTTTCTAATCCTGAGACCAAAAAAAGTAGCAAAAAAGTCCTAGGCAGTAAAAGTAAAGTCAAATGTCACCGCTATTGTCATGGTGGCGCATATATAAACCATCTTATTGCCATCTTTACATTCTTGTTGAAAAAACAAAGGATAGGAATACTCTCAGAGCGCTGGAGAGCACCACCCGAAACCGTTTTTAGTCGAAATCGCATAGGTTCTCGAATTCTGTTAAATGTCGTTAGTTGTCATCATATTTATCTGTCAATGTCATTTTTATTAATTTAGTATTAATAATAATGCTATACATTTTTAGTTTACCCTAATTTACCTCAACCATCTAAACCATTGGTTATGATTTAATACCATTAAAACCATTGAACATTGAACACCACCGTTCTAACACATTCTATTTATATACACCACTAATTGGGTAAGTACCTAGACCTGCTTAAAGAGGATGAAAGAAAATTGCAACACTGAATCACTCTGAAATAGACTTTCCTGCATGCTTGAAAAAAAAATAGTATACGTTACGCGGAGTAAAAGGTCTTTTTGTGCTTCGCCCAGTTGCAGGCCTCAGCTTCGCTTCGGCCGTCAATCTCTGGGCTCAGCACAAAAAGACCCACTTTTACTCCTAGTGACATAATCTACTATTTTTTAGATATTAATAAATACAGTAAAAGAAACATTAACCACAAACCATCACAAGATTTTTAGAGTTTTACCATTTAAACCTTATAAACACTATGACACCACTGAGAAAGAGGCCGAAATAGATCAAGTGAAGAATCCACTTAGTTCTTCAACGAGTTGTCTTCAAAGGTTTGCAATGAAAACGCTGTTTTGTTTCGTTGGCCCGTGTGTTTGTAGCTTGTCTTTTACGTGCACCGTCTGGATTTTAACAATTTTGGTTTTATGTACTGCCATGACGGTCTGTATAAGCTTTGGTAACATTATTCACTGACTGAAAAAGCCCTGAGGAAGACCTAAAAATAAAGGTCGAAACGTTGGCGATTTCGAGAAAGTGAAGTGGCTATTTGTCCTACACCTGCGATCCAACACCTTTCTAATGGTTACATATTCATTTCCTGCAAAGATACGGTCAATAATGTCTCAAATTTTGTTCTTCATAAAATCGGTTATTTTAGTTTTATTTACTTTTTGCTTCATAGACTTGTTAGCCAAATAATCCTTGTCCATCTGAACACCGGTTTTTTGCTTCATTTCAACGTAGTTTTCCGATTTTACAACGCGCATTTGAGGCTCTCTGTAACACGTTCCCACAATCGATTGGAACACCATTTGTTACTTGAATCTTCTCCATCTCCAAGAGCGCCATAACTCCATTTAGAATTAATAGTTGTGCTTGCTGATTCTAACGTTATGGAGCCATTTTGATAGTATGGTTTCTAAAGTTTTTGAGTTAAAACTTTTGACAAACATGTTTGACGTATTCTATCTTTTGGCAATAATAGATCAGGTAAAAGGTACAGACATTTATTTAAGACCTGCCTTTAATTACTTTATTTTTTCTTTCCTCCAAATTACATATGATAAACAAAGCAAGAAAAAAAAGATGAAGGGTCCAAGTTGTAAAATTAAGACTTTACTGTGGAAGCTCCAACAGGAGATTCTGACCTCAACTTCAATAGACTTTTACCTACTTTATCCATAAATGTTAATAATGCTAATTTAAACGAAAAATCTAGCTCACTTCCAATCTTATCTCTTGATACTGAATAATTTAACTCCGACGGTTTCCGTAAATTAGAACGCGCGCCCCATGTTGCACCAAAAGCCTCTCCAAGTAACGCTACAGAGACAAATGCATCCTAAAGCAGCCCTCGATGAAGAATCACGTCATCGTGACTGGCGCGAAGCGCGTCTTGTTATACAAACAAAAATCTAAAGTTAAATGTTACAGCCACCAATGTTCCTATCTCGAAAAATCTCGAGCATCAAAGTGTGATGATCACAGACTAATAAGTTTGATGAGTCAGGTCTTGAAGATCTTTATAAAAAGTATACATACTAGAATATACGAAAAATGTGAGGCTGAAACATCAGATAAACAATTTGGATTCCGCAACGGAATGGGCACGAGAGAGGCCATCTTTGCTTTTATTGAATGTCTTGTCTCAGAGATTCCTAGATGTAAACCAAGACCTTTACATATGCTTCATAGATTATAGCAAGCCGTTCGACAATGTCAAGCATGCAAAGCTTCTGGATATACTCCAAGGACTTGGCATTGATTACCACGATGTACGAATAATATCAAATCTACTGCCGGCCAACTGCTAGAGTAAAATATGACAATGCTTTGACAGAACAAATTAGTATTCGAAGGGGAGTCAGACAGGGGTGTGTTCTCTCTCCGATGCTATTTAATATTTACTCGGAGTTTGTTGTTCGGGAGGCATGGGAAGAGGAGCTGGCGGATATAGAAATCAATGGTCGAACTGTCAACAACATCAGGTACGCTGACGATACCGCTGTAATAGCAAGATGGCTCAAAGATCTGCAGAGTCTGGTAGACAAAGTAACATTAATTAGCGAAGATTATGGGCTAAATATTAATATCAATAAGACAAAAATGCTAATGATATCCAAAAGGAACATCAGTGGTCAGCTAACTATACGCAAAAAGAAGGTTGAGCAAGTTCATCACCTCAAATTCCTAGGAACTATAATAAATGAAAATGTTGCACAAAAACAAGGAATCTTGTGAAAAATTGAGCAAGCGAGGATAACATTTATGAAACTGATCAAACTGCTGACAGCCCGAGATCTATTAGACTGGGAGCCAGCGACCGTTTAGTGTTATTCATTTTAGAAAAACTGAAAATGTTTTCTTCCGCTTAATTTGGTATCACAAATAAGGGAATGGATCTCCAGCTGGTGCACTTCCGGGGGGTGTAGCTGCGGCAGCCTCTTTGACACGTAAAAAAATTATAGAAAAAACTTATTTTAGAAAAGCTGAAACTTTGTTGACATGTTTATTATGTTGTAAACAAATAGAAAAACGTATCCAGCTGACTTGAGAGTGGTGGATTATGCCCCAGCTGGTCTTGTTAACAAGTGAAAAATATGCATTCAGTGAACTGATAACAGAAAAGTTGAAATTTGGTAAACTACTAGTTAACTTAACAAATGAAACAAAAAAATATGTAGCTTTACATTAGTGGGGGAAAAGTGTCTAGTTGCTGCCATCAAAGAGACAACGCTGTCCGCATGGTCAACTTACGCTACATTTTTGATTTTATCAGCTAGATACTTGGATTCACTCCTATCGGTCTAGGCGTTCTTAAGTTCTAGGGGGTCAAAGTTGAGAAATGTGAAAAAAGTTGTAACACCCCCCCCCCCCTTGGACTTTTAAAAAAAAAATCAAATTTTTTTGCATATTGCATCTACGGAACTTTCGATAGTGGGAGATAAAAGACATCAAGAAGAGGACAAAACTGTTGAATTCACTCCGATCGGTCCAGGCGTTCTCAAGTTACAGGGGGTCAAAATTGAGAAATGTGAAAAAAGTCGTATTACCCCCTTAAGACATTTTGAAAAAAGAAATCGGTTTTTTTGCTGTTTTTGATCGGAATTGCTTGCAAACTAAATTCGAATAAATTTACCCTATAAAGAGGTTTTTAAAAATGCGCGATTCTAAATGTGCCTAAAAATCAATCTCCGAAAGGTCTATCGCCGAAAATATTGCACCTACGGAACTTCCGATGGTGGCAGGTGAAAGATGGCATCAAGAAAAGGACAAAACAGATTCACTCTAATCGGTCCAGGCGTTCTTAAGTTACAGGCCGTCAAAGTTGAGATATGTGAAATGAGTCGTAACACCTTCCCCCCTTTGAACATTTTCAAAAAAAATTCGGAAATTATTTTTTTTGCTGTTTGTTTATCGTAAGGGCAGGCTTGCAATCCCCTAAGAACGTAACAAACTCAGTTCGAATTAAATTTTACCAAATTCATATTTTTGACATGTTCACGTGACCAGCTGGGGCATAATCCCCCACTCTCAAGTTAGCTGGATACGTTTTTCTATTTGTGTGCAACATAATAAACATGTCAACAAAGTTTCAGCTTTTCTAAAATAAGTTTTCTTCTATTATTTGTTTACGTGTCGAAGAGGCTGCCGCAGCTACACCCCCCGGAAGTGCCCCAGCTGGAGATCCATTCCCAATCCATCCCATACCAAATTAAGCGGATGAGAACATTTTCAGCTTTTCTAAAATGACTAACACTAAACGGTCGCTGGCTCCCAGTCTATATGTTTGACCTTGAGAGTAAGAATGGTGCGGTGTTGCGTCTTTCCGGTATTGCTATATGGTTCTGAAGGATGGACACTGTACAAGGAAACATCGAAAAGACTGGAATCGTTTGAGTGGTGGGTGTACCGCCGAATGTTAAGGATATCCTGGATGGACCGCATTACGAACGAACAAGTTCTGGCAAGAGTGGATAAGGAAATTGAAATTCTTTTCACAATTAAGAGAAGAAAACTAGAGCTTCTTGGAAATGTTATGCGTATTTCGGACAGCTACCTCTAAAGTAACAATAGCCATGATGAGCAGCGACCTCCGAAGGAGAAGCTGAGATCAAGAAGAAGAAGAAGAATACTATCTACAACAGAAATCAACGCTCTATTTATCATAAAATTAATCGAATTAACGCAATAAATTAAGTGATGTCTATTTATATGCTAGAATCCTAAAAATCCATATTGCATTTTTTTGGGTCACTCTATACTATCTAAAACGTAAATGTATGCCCTATTTATCACGAAACTACTAGAACCAACGAATAAAATCGATTACTATTGATTTATATGGGAAAAGTCGATATTTCTATGTTAAGCATATGGGGCTCTCAAACCATCCCAAAAACCTAAATTTTGAGATCAAAATCGTGCATTTTGGCTTTTAACAGCTCATATCTCGTTCCGATGAAGATCTATCCGGAATTCCATAATAAGGGCTAAGGAAGTAGAAGAATAGAGATACACGCAGAGCCCATTTTCGAAGGTCTGCCTAGAACATTAACTGAGCACCGGTGGCTCAAAAATAAGGTACAAATTTTGATTTTTTTTTTAATTTTCTCGAAAACCCTGATAGGTAGCTTCTTTCTAATACATGCATCTGATAGTCCTCAATGACCTCTTCATACATCATATTAACCTGCATATCGCAAAACCTTACCGTTTCCAAGATAAACATGAAAACGTAAAAATTTCAAAAATTTCAATGGGGTGGTGGGTAGTCAAAATTTTCGACTAAAATTTATTGTCATACAGTTTATTAAAAATAGTCTCATACGAAAGAGTAGGCAAAAAATATAAAAAAATTGCACTTTTGGAATTTGTAGTAATTTCCTTCCCATTCAAAATGGCGGCTAAAACGTAATTTTTTCACTTTTTATCAACATTGTAATACTTATATCTATATAATTTAAAACTGGTATAACAATGCTATTGAAACCAATGAATAGAGCATTCACGACCACAAAATACCTACTTAAATTTGTCGTTCCAAGTTTTGAATCTAGTTGGTATAATGTTCGATAAAATTAAAACATTAGGTAATTTTCATAAAATTTTAACAGTTTTTCACTTCCTATGAGGCTGTTGTTAAACTAAGCAAAACGGTAATTAACGTTTTCAGCAATATTTGAGATGACTCACACTAGAGACACTGTTGTTCTATTCTCATAAATGGCATTGCTATAAAATGGAAAATGTCACTCTACCCCTATCAATGAGACATTTAATCATTTAAATCTTGGAACCTAAAAACGATAAAATCGAACAGTTAGTACCAGTCCGAGAACATTGATCATCGGAAGCAAACCAAAGGAAACCCAGACGCTTTTTCTTAATAAAAGTTTTGATCAAATCCATCTTGTTTAAGGTTACCGGGAAACGGGCAAATGAGAACTTTCGTTATTAAAGCAGAAACTACAGACATTTCGACTTTTACTGGCGTCTTTTTTCAAGGCTGTTCAATAACTTATGTGGAAATTTTCTCCTTTGGTAAAGTTAGGTTTGAAGCCATCAGCATTGATAAAACAAAAGCTAATAGAGAAGCAAATGCGATGTCAATTAGCTTTGTCTCTTTTAATTCAAATAATAATAAAGTTCTTTCTCGTGAAGGATTTTAATCTAAAGCGATTGCATTGGACCACGACTTGCAATTGCGAAAGATATATTTCATAATGACGAGAATCATCTCTCATAAGATGCTTAAATTTGAATATATTGTTTTAGCGTTATGCAGCTCTCAGAAGACATCAAAAAACTTGACAAAGACCGTCCACTTCCAACCAGCATTCCCTATTTCGAGGAGCCTCAATCCGTCTACCGTTCGAGCGACCACCAAAAAACCCATAATATCCACTGGTCAGCGGTACTACGGTGTACGTACTACCATGAAGCCGCAAGAGGACCGGACAGTTTACCAGCATTATTTGGATCCCATGGTTGGATTTCCCATGTCAATTCCAATGTCATTTGTTCCCGAGCATCCTTATCTGACCAACTACGAAAAAATCCTCGAAGGGTATGACGAAGCTGACGAGAGGCCTGTTCTGAATAGAGGAGGAGTTGGTATTTTGGGCGGCCGCCCTTGGGGAATCGGTCTACCTGGCAGCAATCAGCGAGAGGTTGTAGAAAGTTAGTATATATAGTTACGATTTACCAAAGTTCAAATTCTCATTCACGGATGATCTGTATAACAAGCAAAATATATATGATTGAACGTCAGCAGAAAGGACAAATTTCAAATTGTAGTACAAAATATCAACATTCAAACTTCTTAGCAGAATCTCAGCTCCGTCCTTAATGAATACATGCCACCAAGTTAATAATAAATAATAACCTAATTCGAACAACTGTTATTGGTGCTCCCAGATATAGATTTTAAGGTGAATGGTTTCGTCAGAGTCATCTTCAGGACAATACAACACTTACCACTCTCTGTGCGTCAGACTCAAAATAGCTTTCGTAGGAAATCTCATATATAAGGCTGTAGTTTATCTAGAAGTACATGTGTAGTGTGTACTTTTAACAGAAACTATTAGAATGATGGACAAATAACTTGTGTACAAAGGTCGCCAAGGCTTATCTACACGGGGTCTGTCTGCAGAGAGACCCATGGCCTCGCTTACAGATACTGCTGTGCAGGATGACCCATCCGTGCGCAACCGCAACTACACATGTACTTCTACACTCACCGGCACAAAATTCCGCCACCTTAAATTTTTGTCCAAGTTTGATATTTCATAAATTTTTTATTTTTAGTCAGATTTTAGTGTGGTTTGCCCTAGTATATAGCCAAATGTACTGACATTATTTGGAGGCACTTTAGTACGTAATGTTTTTCGCCTAGTAGACTATATACGGGGCCCAATCAAAAAGTAGTAGTAATTCTTGTCAAAAGTTTAAAGCACCCTGTGGAAAAATTGAGGTGACCATTTTGAGTTCAACGGAATTTGATGAAGCTTCTGAAGTATTCGTAGTAATTTTGTTTTTTTGATCACCTCAAAATCTATGTTTCTTTAAGAATTACGTCTTCTTAAATAAAGCAGTGACCAATTGTGTAAACTAATTGAAGTGGGCCGGGCATGTATGCAATTGTTGTGTTTGACAGTGACAGTAGATACATCTTTATTGTCATCATGGTGTTAACTAACGCAGACGTTGCTCGAATTATTGCTCTAATAGAGGATGGCCGTAGCAAAAGTTATGTGGCACGTAGTTTGGGAATCCCACGAACTACAGTTCGAGATGACTGGACCTGGATCTGACAGAAGGAGATCAACAACTGCGGGTGATGATGGGTTTGTTGTTCTGAGATCGTTAAGAGATCTACTGCTGTTGGTCTGAGAAATGACTTACGAATGGTACGTGGAATAAATGTGATAGGACAGTACGCAGAAGATTAGGAGAAGTGGGACTTTATGCACGTATACCACGGTTACTTTGTCGGCATCGACAACGGCGTCTTAGATTTGCAAGATCGCATATTGACTGGACATTAGAAGAATGGGGTAATGTCCTATTTTCAGACGAATCCAGGATATGTTTGAAATCACCAGATGGTCGCGAACGTGTAAATAGACGACGAATTGAAAGATTCACCGACTATGTCATTTCGGAGCAAATTTCATATCACGGCGGTTCAGTCATGGTGTGGGCGGGCATTTGTACCCAAACTCGAACCAATCTCGTGTTTGTTGAAAACCGAACTGTCAATGCACACCGTTACATTAGAGATATTTTCCAAAATGTTGTGGTTCCATTTGCACCGACCATTGGAGATCAATTTATCCTGGTGCATGATAATGCCAGACCACATGTTGCGCGCATTGTGAATAGTCATCTGGATGAGGTTGGAATGCAAAGATTGGATTAGCCCGCGTGTATTCCGGATCTAAATCCAATTGAACATTTGTGGGATGAGTTAAAAAGGGCGGTTCGCCGACGTAATGTCCGACACAGACATTGCTACAACCGCGTATCGCCTTAAAGAAAGGAATATCAATATATTCCTCAAAAAGAATAACTAGGCTTGTACAATCCATGCCACGAAGGTTACAAGCTGTTATTAACTCAAGAAGTGGACATACACGTTATTAAGGTGTTTTTGTTTGATAAGTAAAGAGTTTCCCTTATGTTGAATTGTCTATTAAAACATTAAAAATTTGTTTAGTAAAAAACGGATTAAAACAATGTTTTATTTAAAAAGAGGTAATTCTTAAAGAAACAGAGATTTTGAGGTGATCCAAAAAACAAAATTGCTACGAATACTTCAGAGACTTCACCAAATTCCGTTGAACTCAAAATGGTCACCTCAATTTTTCCACAGGGTGGTTTAAACTTTTGACAAAAATCTATTTTTTGGTGGCCCGGTATATAATCTACCAGGCGAAAAACATTACGTACTAAAGTGCCTCTAAATAATGTCAGTACATTTGCCTACATACTGGGGCAATCCGCACTAAAATAATCTAAATATAAAAATTTATGAAATATCAAACTTGGACAAAAATTTAAGGTGGCGGAATGGTGTGCCGGTAAGTGTAAATATACTACATACATTCCACCCTTATAAAGAAAATTATACGTGATTATCATTAATTATTTACAGTATTTCCCTTTCTGTTGAAGTCTCTTACTTTTTTTAGGTGTACACTTTGCCACAGAATCAACTCTTCCTTCGTCACTCAAGATAGGTTGCGCGACTTTTTCCAATAAATTTTCCCCAACACACTCTTCATTGGAATCATTAAAAGGAATATGTGATTCTGTTGGCGATTCCTCATTATTAGCTATACCAAAATTGCAATCAATTATCTGATTTACATGCCTCCTCCAAGTCTTATTTAAGGACGGTATATATACAAAATAAGTTCTAGGTTCTATTTTCTTCTTAATAATAACCTTAATCCAAAACTGTTTTTTTACAATTCGAAAATCCCTAACAGCTACTTGTTCATCAACATTATAGAGCTTGGTTCTAGAGCCTTTATAATATTTATGCTGACTTTTCTGACCCAGATTTTATCTTCCTTACATCTATTTACACAATTGCTATATTGAGGATTTTTACAAATATTTACATCATTGTTTAACAAATCTAGTACAGTTCGAATGTTTCTCTGAAACATCAATTCCGCCGGAGATTTACCTGTTGAGCAGTTCGGAGACACTCTATATGACAGTAGAAAGTTATTTAAAATTCTATTAATGTCTGACAAAGGTCCTTTCGTTAATTGTTTCATTAACGCTCTTTTTATAGTCTTAACAGCATTTTCTGCTTGATCATTTGATGCAGGATGAAACATTTGATGAAGGCATCTCTTTAAAAGCTATTTTATTTTTGTCTAAAAATGTTTGGAACTCTACAGATTTAAATGTACTAGCATTATCTGAAACTAGAGAGAAAGGTAAACCAAGCCTTGAAAACATATCTCTTAAGATATATATAGTTGAAGATGATTTCGTATTTGTGGTAATAATCGCTTCCAGCCACTTAGTATGAGCATCTAGAACAACCAATATATAAATTTATCAAAAATTGGATCCAACAGATCGATATGAAGTCTCTCCTATGGCCTTTTAGGATAATCCCATGATTGTAGCACTGCCTTAGGGGGATTACTTGTACGTGTTTGTAGACAATTACTACAAGAATTAATCATGTTCTCAATATCATAATTAATTTCTTCAAACTCTTTGTTTTTACCATTGCAAGGTGAGTGGAATGCAACTCTTTTATAACATCTTTCCTCAATTTGCAAGGAACTACCACTTTATGACCTAGCATCAAACAACCGTCAACAACACGGAGGTTATTTTTAAAATGAATAAAAGGCTTAAATTCAGACAGGACCTCCTTAGGCTATCCATTATTTACATTGTGACAAATTTGCAAAAGAATGTTATCTTCAGCTGTTTCCTTTCTGATTTGTTCCCAAACTATCTATAGCAGATCGGTATTTGACGCGATAAAGTTCATATATACTTCGGATACATTAGAATCGCATTTTTTTAATACCTCTTTTAAGGACAATCGAGAAAAACAGTCGGCTGAGTTACATTCAGATTTCACGTATTCTATGTTGTAACGAAGTTTTTCTCTCGCAGGTAATGACGTCGCAATTAACATTTTCTTTATATTTCATCACCCAACTCATTACAACACCTTTTATTTAAATAAAAAACGGGAATTTCCCATATATAAACAAAGGCAATGGCCAAAACGGCCGTAGGTCCGCGGGTGCGCCCATAGATGGCGCCATCTGTTTGTCGCGCTTAACAAGTCGACAGAATTTATTAAGACTAGTAAAATAATTCGAACATTTTCGGGTCGACGGTCAGGTCGAGTCGAATGGGAAGATTAGATGAGTTAGTACGGGATATCTGACCTAGAGGGCCAACGTTGTTGCTTCACGTTTCGGCTCTTGACGTCATGCTAGGGTTTTACGACACAAGAGGGGTGGATTTGTGATTTTCCGGTGTAGTTGGAGTTGTCGTGCTCCACCGAAGTACCTGTGACGTTCAAGTGACGCATGTGCCATGCTGATTCTGGCCGCGCTCATTTTGTTCATCACGGGGTGCGTTCATAAGTAACCCGGGAAAATCGCTAACACACCGCTCACCGTACCGCTTCCTTCAAATCCGATTTGAACCTATCACCGATTCCGACACCGTCCTGTTTTACATCCTGGGCTACCCGTAGCACTGATCTTCAAAGCCAGCCTGGATGTGATTAAACTGAAACCGACTATATCCCATTCCGAATTATAAAGTACGCTTCCTCCGAAACCCCAGTCCCAGGGGTCCCAAATCTCCTTACCGTTACCGTTTCATATTGTTGTTACTGCTTGTACGCAATATTGAAGTTTCCGACCCCGACCGATCGAGTACAGAATGTACTGGTTTATTACTGAAACCTCCCGTTTTCCCTGGTTCATCAGAATTTCCTTTACTAAGTAACTAACTGTTGCTCCCCCCCCTCTCGCTGTTATTAATTTCATAGTTTTAGGATGTGTTCGTATGTAGTTATAGAGATTCACTAACAGTTCGTAGTATTAGTAGGTGTTTGAATGTTGTTTTACCGTAGTTTAATAGACACCCTATTATTGTTCCTTACTCCTGGTGTTTTAATCCAAAATGCCCTGGAATATTTCTCCCCTGTTTAAAAGCTACCTTGTAGGCAATAGCGGTCCCTTTGTCGCTTTATAAATATCAAAGGGTGGCGCCCGAGACTCAACGAATTAAGTAAGTATCAGCGGACCAGAGAAAGGGCGTCGCAATGTCAAAAAAAAAATTCGAAAGGATTAAAGCCCAGCGCTACAGTATATTTGTAGCCAACAAAGGAATACCTTTTTTTGTTGCCAAAAATAGTAAGCAAACATTTTGCATCCGTCTTTATTGTACATTTACGTTATATAATAATGTTTATTTTGTACACCAAAAATCAAAGCCAAAGCTTCTTTCTCGACCTGCCAATATCTTTGTTGGTTTTTTTGTTAAGGTAACGGATGCAACATAATCGGTACTTCTTCATTATTTATTGTATGTGCAATCATAGCACCAGCTACGTAATAAGAACTATCGACTATTAGTTTAACTGGTAAATTGGGATCAAAATGAACTAATACAGGTGCTGAGGCGAAAATATTTTTAACTTCCTTATATGCATCCGTACCACCTACACTCCAGATATATTGTTTATCTTTTTTAAGGAGATTATACAACGGCCTTAATACCGAAGATGCATTTGGTTTAAATTTATTGTAAAAATTGACAAAACCTAAAAATGCTCTTAACTGTTTTACATTTTGAGGTACTGGCGCCTCTAAAATTGCTTTTGCTTTATCCTCGCTAGTATGAAGTCCTCGTCGATCTATTCTATAACCTAAATATTTGACACATTTAGAGAAAAACTCGCACTTATTTAATGCTATCGTAATAGTTATTTACGTTAGAAGTTCGGTAAATATAGTTTTACAGTAGGAGTAAGATATTTCCGGACGAGGCGGTAGCCGAGAATTTCGAAACGACTACTGTAACACGCTACCGGAAGTATGATGTACAACATTTTACTTCATACCTATTAAAAACAGGAAAAAAATAATTTTATGCCCTGCGAATATATTTTTGACAAATCCGCCAATTTGACAAATAGTTTCATTACGGTATCCTGTACCGGTACCGGTACAGATTACCACGGATACATTGGATTTATTGAAGATGTGCCGGTACTCAATACTGTAAAATTTCTTTATTTCATACTGTCCGGTATATGCGTACTACATGCATCGATTTGTCGAGTCCAGTAACTGGAACTTTACCGGACAAGTCCGGTAGAGGTGTTAGGAAGCGATGCTAGAGAGCTACCGTCTAATATAAAATCTTACGTTATTTAAATTTAATTAAGATTTTGTCAAATGCTCAGTTAGCGACGTCAAAATTTGTGCGCAGTAGTTGCGACGTTTGATATTCCTTGTCATTAAATTAAACCTTTAAATCAAATGAATCATCAATTCCTGATATTCGAAACGAGCCTCTAAGTTATTCAGTGAAATTCAAAAATCTCCAGAATGCCTAGCAGAATCGACTTATTTCAGAGTACTACATATATTTGAAGAAACACAAGCACATTGTTGATGATTTAATGCTGACGTCTCCATCATTTTCCCCATTAGAAAAAGAGTTATCGAAGGAATTTGAGAAACATCTATTACACGTATGTAGTAATAATTTTAATAAAAAATAATTTGTGATAATAAAGTTTTGAAACTAGTGGCTGCATATTTTCAAAGTGTATTTTGATACCATAAATAGCGTAGTTTTAAATCATTATGCTATAGCTCTCGAATTATGAATTTTGACAGTGACAACAATACAGACACCGCTAAATGTCAATAAATCTAATTCTTACGTGGTCATTTTTTCATTTAATTTCTAAATAATAAAAACAGTATGAAATAAAATATTGTACGATTCACGTCCATTTGGTGTTGTTACAGTACTCGTATAACTTTCCAGACTCGGCTCCTGACGTAGCCTCGTCCGTAAAAACCTCGTACTGTAACAAGTCACCTACTGGACTTGTGACGTAAATTACTATTACGATATTCAATCCTGTAAAAACTATTTACCGGATTAAAATCAAGTACGTAAAAGTGTTCTAAATTATACAGTATGAAGTAAAACCATGTTTTTCTAACCTTGATAGTACTGCTTTCAGTGCAATAATATGAGATGTTCGGTCTTTCCCTGTAATAAGTATGTCATCCAGAAAACGTACAACCGAAGGCGATAATTGATACTTTCACTATCGTTCTTTAGTGAAACATTAAACGATAGTGAAAGTCAATATTGCCTTATATACCAGATAAATTTTTTCACTTTTTTTAATACACAACAATCTAGTTACTTACCAGATATATTTTTTCACTTTTTTAATGTGTATTGAATGCTTACTTACGTAGTTGATGATCATTCTTGACAAACGAAACATTATAGCATGAAACCAAGACTATCATGTTGAAGCCTATAAAAAACTGCAATGACAAAATGGTTTTAGTTTTTTTAAAAATAACTAAAAAACCAAAACTAATTTAATAGATCCGTTTACACCATGAAACTACTCCCTTGAATGCGCAACTTGTATCCCATTTAACAAAAACTGTATCTATTGCCGTTTACGAGATCACCATGGTCGCCATTCTTATCTTGGATACACTATATGTATATTATACGTACACAAACGTGTAATAGGTATAGAGCCTTAAACCATGGATTTTATTTTTGACCACCCATTATGACTCAACCTGTATATATCTTCATTTTCCAGTCACACCTCGCAAGAAAAATATCCCACCGGGAGATTGGGGTTGCAGATTGGTATATTTACGAAACATTCCTAGAGAGTTAGCTGAAAAAGTTTCTTCCATGATTGTGAAACTTCTTGAATTGCTTGTTTTCGTATGCAAAAGGTGTACTATAAGGGGTGTTCATTAGAACGTCATCTAGAAGGCTATGACTCTTTTATGATGATTCCAAGTCCATGATGATTTGATTACTTTGACACAATCAAAGCAAATGGATTTTTGTCTTTTCATCTTTTTCTTTTAATATTTCACAGCCAACTACATGACGTCAAACAGCAAAAACTTACCAACCCTAGCATTAAATTACCATATATCGAAATTGAACCTTTGTGCACTTTCAACATTTGTCTATATTCTACCCACAAGATGTTGTTCCTCATTGAGAAAGAAAGACAGCAGTACCTTTTTTTTAACTTTCTCTCTCTTCTGTATTTCTTTTTTTCGCCGAATATAAGTGTCATGTTTTTCAAAATCAGAATTCTCCACTTGTACTCACATAGCTTTCACTCTCGTTATTACCCGACTTTGGGTGTGGTCGCGGAAAAAACATTTTCGCCTGTTACATTCTAATTCCGAAATTATAATTTAATTCTCTCGAAAAAATATAACTTATTAAAGGCTGATTAATAAACTTGACGCTTTCGGTTTAAAACATAGTGAAAATATACGGCTAAGAAATTAGATAGTATACAAAAGCTTTTCTGATGTCTAATTTCTGATTATCTAGATAGAGGCTACATATTCCCTGATGATCCAGGCTTAGGTGAAGAAGTACCACCAGTACCTAAATGTTCAAATCGATGCCGCAGTGGTTTGTTTATGTGCCCTAGCAACTGCACCTGCATTAGTAAGGAATACAGGTAAATTCAATATTCTACAAATCGGAATATTTAAGACTATGTTCTGCCTGCTTGCTTTATTAGATGTGACGGAAGATTGCAATGTAAAGAGGGAGAAGATGAGGAACTGTGCGACGGTCGGCCAAATAGTCACGAACACACATTTATTAAATGCGATGAGTCCAGCAACTTCATCTTATGTCCAAAAACTGAACAATGCATTTCGAAAGATTGGCTTTGTGACGGTGACAACGACTGCACGGATTATTCAGATGAGACAAGATGTGGTAAGATATTTAATTAATTACAATTTTCCTAAACAAAAACATTAATAATTTAATAATAATAGGTACAGTTGGTGGTATCATTACTAAAAAGCTCTTACCACCAATACATTCCAACCAACAATGTTTCTCTATAATTTTGAAACAATAAAACGATTTTATTGTAAGAATACCGTATTGTTGCTTTTCAAGTGTAGTTAAGTGATATAGAAATAATAACGTGCGTTCATTAAAAAAAAATTCAAACAGGCCATCGTTTCACTAATAGGCGCATATTTCTTTATAATGTTTCTTTTTTGTTCCATGCTTCTACGGTCGGATTCTCTCATCTACTATCGCGTCTAGATATAATATTAGAAACTCCAACATGGTGCTGACATTCTCACTATTTGGATTTTCACTTGGATTTAAAACATTATAAACATTGGCGAGCAAGTCGCCAATTTGGTTTACAGTTGTTGTTTTGTAAAAATTAAAGTAATTTTCAAAGTTTTGTTCTTTTATAATAAAAGTTCCATATGCTATCAAATCTTTCAGTTTCCGCAAGCTATCAATGGATTCGTGACCAAGATATACATAATTAGAATCTGGCTTGTTCATTTTTAGAACTGGAAAGTCATTAATTTTCTCAAGACTCAAAGTAACATTTCCACGTTGAATCGTAGACGTATCAACATTAGGATAGTAGAAATAAATTCATCTTCACTCAGAGTCGTGTAGAATCCATTTCTTCCACCAATTACTAATTTGGGTGAAAAGTCGTTTACACTAATTCCAGTTAAAACAAATTTTGTGAAAGAACTGTTAAGATAAAAAAACATGGTGTTCACAATATTTAAAGCTTTTCAATTATAACAACTCTAAACTTGTTGTTTGTACCACAACTTGCATTTCAACATTTATATGAGTAAATGATGATGGTGGGGGTAATGGTGGTGAGGCAATGGTTGGGTGTCGAACGGAGGAGGAGTGTACGCTCTCATAGGTTCTCGGAGGAGTTTACTCTCTCATACGTTTTCGGAGGGGAGTGAAATTGGGAGGAGGAGGCTCTCTCACAAGGAGGAGAAGACTTTTTCGAAATATTTCTTTATTTTTTGTTAACAAGTCAAATATCGACTAAAACTTGCCAATATAAGGCTCTGTTAATATATAATGTAAATTTAAATATAACGTCAGGAAACTAAGTTATGAGAGGTTCGAAAAAAGTTGTAAAAGTTACCATCATATTGTTTTAACATAAAAACATACCATTTCCTTTTACTATTACTACTACCAACAAATATGAAACCATTGAATTTGCAGTCATAGTTACTATTACAGGTGTGACACAAAACTGCACGGCAGACCAATTCCAATGCGACAACGGATTGTGTATTCCCAAGACCTGGATCTGCGACAATGACAACGACTGTATTGACTCTTCCGACGAGGCTAATTGCACCAATTCCAGGTAACAATCTATAAACTTTTTGTTCATGAACTTTTTGGAACCATGTTTGCACTTAATTGAGATTAACAACTTATAAAAATAATGAGGCGATAAACGTGTATAGCCATGAGCAAGATAACTGTTGCTAATAATGCAAAACTTATTGCACATATCGAAATATTTATTCCTTCTTCATTAGATATGCGAGTAAAATTTGTTATTTATAAATTGTCAGTGGTTGCTACTAAGTGTTATTTTATTTACTGTTGGTGTTATTAAATAGTGTTACGGTGAGCGGGCGCTGGGAGGCGGAGCGACATTGGATGTTGGAACGCAGTTATTTACTGAGACTTTTTTTATGTGACTCTTATCAATTGTTTTTCTTCTAAGAATGTTCTAGGTTTTTCTGTATTTTTAGGCGTTCGTATAAAAGGCGAATAGCGCCGTCTTTAGGAGTGGTCTTATTTTAACCGATTTATAGGCAAGCTAAAGTACCAAACGATAATAGAAGGCTATAAAATATTAAGTAGTGAGCTATTTAGTAGTCGAATTGCACTTATGTGTATTGTGGGATACATAAATAGTGTTTTCGTGTTAAATCGCTACACTGAAATTATTGAAGAAGAATAGTGCGACTCCAGTGGGAATTTGAGGACTACTATTGCTGAATTGTAAGTGAGTGCTTCATTGCCGAACATTACGTGTTTATGCCAGCGACTAGAAGCCAACATCAAGCGATGGAGAATCAACTTGCCACCTTGCTCTCCCTTATGCAACAACAGAGGGAAGAGCAGGAAAAACGTTATAACGAACAAAAAGAGCAGCAGGAAAAACGTTATAACGAACAAAAATCTAGTACAAAAGGGAGAACAGAAATGGTTCAAAGAAGAATTAGTGAACTATATCGCAGCTAGGGAGCAACAATTGCAAGAAAGAATAATGCAATCCATCAACGATGTCAAACGAAGAAGGTTCTCGAGCTAGAAAGGAAATTCAGGGAACAACTTGAAGACGACAACTTGTCTACAGAGAGTTTTAGCACAGCCAACGCTAAAATTAAGCCTCCCAATTATAACGGTCTGGGAAATTTCTAAAACCCAATTTGAGGCAGCTGCAACAGCTAATGGCTGGTCCGCGCCCAGAAAGCTACATCATTATTGGTAGCACTTCGTGGAAAAGCTGCTGAATTGCTCCAATCTCTGTCGGCAGCTGAGCAAAGTAATTATGCAGCTTTAGTACACTCTCTGCAACTACGATTTGGAAATGAGCACAAAGAAACCGTGTTCTAGGCCCAGCTGAGGATGAGACAGCAAAAGTCAGGTGAATCCTTACAACAATTTGAGGCGGACATAGACAGACTAATTCACATGGCATACCCGTCAGCCCCTGAATGTTTTAAAACGCAATTTGCCGCCGAAAGGTTCATTGAGGGAGTTTGCGATAGTGACATGTCGCATGACACTTCTAGTAAGGCCCAGGAATATCAGCGAATAACTAGTTCGGGCCCTGGAATTCGAGGCGTCACGAGTGTCATCTAGTTCTTCTCCACGTGTAAGAATGGTAACTTGCAATGACGAGGAGGATACGTCTATGGCTGAATCCATGGCAAGTTTACATGAAGCGGTGAAGGATATGGCAGTCAATATGCAAGCCTTGTTGGGAAGAACTCCTCGATCAACAGACAATCAGGGCATAATTAATAAACGAGCTTTTGATGATAGCCATTATTCCCTTAGGGGGACGTTTGCGTCACGAGCCGCAGGCGAGGGGCGCAAGTCTCCCGTGGGAGTAACGGCCATAAAAAGCGAGTATAATACTATACTTTGTCCACGGCCATTGTCTACTAATTACAAATTATAAAATCTATAGGTAGTGTAAATAAAATTATTGAAATGTCAAAGTGACACTCGCGTTTGACGGCAAAACCGGTGCCACCAGTGTATTTTTTACGCTGCGGCATTTGATATTGCGTTGTTGCTTACTACTACTGGTTGCCAAGAAAACATATACAGGGTGTCCAGCAGAACCCTGGACATTAACATGGGAAATCGGTTTTTATTTTTTTTGCGCCTGTACGGTTGTTTTGATTGAAAAACTTTTAAGAGTAAAGTTGTAGAGCTTATTGTCAGCTATCATCCTGTAATTTTTTCAACACCACAGTTTTGGCTATTTTTTGGAAAAACGCCTCGAAAAGTGCAAAAATTTGAATTTGGCGCGTCTCCCCCACCATGCATGTGCAGTGTCGCCAACATAATAATTTCTTATGTCAGACTCAGAGCCGATTTTCCTTTCTTATTTATTTTGAGGGACTATCATGTAGTAAATAACGTGATTATGCAGAGAAAATTAACTGAAAACCTGACGATAATGTTCTTAAATTATAGGTAAGTAAAAGTTACGTTTATAATTATCATAATTAGTAAAAGGAAAATCATTCCAATTTGTGTATGACTGGTTGTCTAATTCATTTTAGTTTAGCAATACGACCACCACGATGACATGACAATTTGTCTCTTGTCACCAATTAAGGGTGTTCGTTGTTGTTGTTGTTGTTATTGAGGTGAATTCATCTATCTCCAAATGTTTTACTTCAAAAGTGTCTATTTTGCAGTGCTGTGTGACGCGAGGCCCCAACCTGCAGGTAAAAAACCCTTGCTAAGTGCTGGACTCTTCTATGGCAGACAAAATCTCATTGGAAAACCAAATACAGTGCGCCCCAAAATGCCAATCCACACATTGACAACTTCTCGACGTTGGTCTCGGTTGTCCTGCACTGTATGTGAATTTTAGAGAGTCCAAACTCATTCATTTTGTTGATTTGAGGGCCCCATTAATCCAAATTAACATTCATTGGTGGAACAAATGTTTATAGCAAATAAGCAAGACCAGTAAGCAGATAGCGATGGATGTTTGATCTGCTAAGACCAGTTTCTTGCATGTTTTATCTATGTATCTGGAGACTATAGTGCCTGTGAAAAAAACTCTTTTCAGTGTCAAATCTTGCCAAACTGGCCACAAACAACTTGAAAAACTGGGCAAAAATTGGTTTCATTCGAATCGATTGCTGCTGAATATGGGCAAGACACAGAGGATGGTGTTTGCATTGAGGGAGATTGGAACCGTAAATGACCACGTATCCCACGACTATTCTATTTTTGACGTATGTACATTGCTTTTTTGGTGATTGTAAACATGAATAAATTTGAATTGAATTGAATTGAATCTTAATAAAGGTGATAGAGTTTTTATAGGAATAATTGTTGTTATCTGTGTTATTTCCTAAATTTTTGTTACATTTCTTTTTATGTCCCCTTGTTAATTTCTTCCGTTAAGAAATTTATGTATAGATTGATTATGGACATATACTTATTTTGGTACTTGTTGCATCCACTTTTTCACACAATATCCCCGAAATAAAAATGTAATGTATACAGAAACCTTGTATTTATTGATATTAAAAGTAAGGAAATTAGGAACCATTTTGTTGATACAGTGTAAAATTTTATTTTTATTATTTCTTATTTAAATGTTTCATTAGTTATGAATTTTGAGGTGAGAAAACTTGTTTTAAAACAATACTGGGCTGGTAATTCCTTTGCTCAAATTCGAGACAACATTGCTGCATTGTTTCCTGAACGACCAATACCAGCACGCAGTTCACTTCAGGCGGTGGTTGCTCGTTTTGAGGAAACTGGGAGTATTAACCCGATATGCTCCTGTGAGCGAAAGCGACGACTTCAAGCTGGTGCGGCTCCAGAGGATGAAAATGTGGGAAAACTTGTTGTTCTTGCTACAGTAAACGATGTTCCTTCCAAGAGTATTCGACAGATTGGCCAAGAAACTGGTCTTAGTAGATCGACCATCCATAATTATCTGCAAAAAGAAGGTTTTGAAAGCTACAAACAAGAGAACCATCAACAACTCTTACCGACCCACCTTTTCCCCCCAATGGAGTTTTGTGAAATCCTGACCAAAAAAAATATTGCAGCCCCAAGATTTGTTAGAAACATTTGTTTCACGGATGAATGCTAATTTGGATTAACTGGCTCTTCAAATCAACAAAATGATCGGATTTGGGCACTCCAAAACCCACACACACATATAGTGCATGACAATCGGGACCAACGTCGAGCAACTGTAACGTGTGGATCGGCATTTTGGGGCGCCATGTTATAGATCCATTTTTCATTGATTGAAGTTTGAACGCCAACAAATATGGCAATATGCTTCGCAATGACATTTTGCCTGCTGTAGAAGCCATCCAGCCAATAGAACGGGTTTTTTACATGCAAGATGGGGCGTCGTGTCACACTGCACTGCAAAATAGACGTTTCTTAAACGAAACATTTATTGATAGGTGGATCGGAAAGTTTGGAGCAATTAATTGGCCACCTCGCTCTCCGGATTTGCATCCCTGTGATTTTTTTGTTTGGGGATTCATTCAAGATCGTCTCTACCAGAGAAATAAACAATATGCAAATGTTCAAGAGTTGAAACTTGCCATTCAAGAAATTTGTAAGTCAAGTCACGGTGGGGATGTTGGACAATACATGTCGCAATTTTGAACAGAGGCTTGCATATTGTACCTCTGCAGAAGATGATCATTTTGAACAATTTCTCTGATGTGGCACATCTAGTCTTGTATTTTATTTATTTGTTTATTGTCCTTGTTTACCTCTGTGTTTGATGCTAAAAACATGGGTGGTTATTCACTTTCTTTGTAGTACGTAATTAAATGGTTATTTTAAGAGCTGCTAATCCGTATTTTCTTTTCGCCAATTCCACGATAACTCATTTATATAGTACAATCACATTTCAAGCTTGGTTCTTGGATTGCCCAACAAATGTATCCACCCAACTCGCCGTCCTTAATAATTCTTAACATTAACCTAGCTTTTAGCTTTACCAATGACAAAGACAAGACACATATCGTCGATCCGTTGTCTGCCTTATGATGATAATAAACGTAACTTTTACTTACCGTATGATTTAAGAACATTATCGTCAGGTTTTCGGTTAATTTTCACTGCATAATCACGTTAATTACTACATGATAGTCCCTCAAAATAAATAAGAAAGGAAAATCTGCTCTGACTCTGACATAAGAAATTATTATGTTGGCGACACTGCACATGCATGACGCGCCAAATTCAAATTTTTTCACTTTTCGAGGCTTTTTTCCAAAAAACAGCCAAAACTGTGGTATTGAAAATATTACAGTATGATAACTGACCATAAACTCTACAACTTTACTCTTAAAAGTTTTTCAATCAAATCAGCCGTACAGGCGCAAAAAAATAAAAACCGATTTCCCATGTTAATCTCCTATGTCCAGGGTTCTGTCCAGGGTTCTGCTGGACACCCGGAATAACTTAAATGGCGACCTACTACGTAAAATCAGTCACTGGAGAGTCTCTCACTAAAGACGGAGAAGCCGATGTCCCATCATTATTGGGGAAAGACTTGAAGTTCGGCATAAAGTGTTGGTTGCCAAGATCAAAGACGAGTTTATTTTGGGTAAGGATCTAACCAGGAAACATGGATTCTCCTATGATCATAAACGGAATATTCTCACGTTTGGAGATGAGGAGTTTGCACTAACCAATGGAAATGTGGAAACTAGTATCTGTCTACCAGTGGTGGAAGATGTGAAAATTCCTCCAAATGCAGAACAAATTATCACAGTAACTTCTGAAAATGATCTTGGGTGGTCCATAAGACTTATAGAACCTAACCTGGATTTGACGACTGAAATCATGGTAGCGCGAACTTTGACCGACACGAAGAAGACTACGCCAGCACGAGTTGCAAATATGGGAGAAGTGACCATGAAGCTGAAAGAAGGAACAGTTCTTGCCAATTATGAGCCTGTGCAATGGGTATGCAATTGTGTCGAAGCAGAGACATCCAAAATTAAATCTTCTAACCAAGCTTCCCCAGAAGTTATTGATGCTTTCAAATGACATTGGAGTCGCCTGTCAAATGAACAACTTCAGTCTGTCATAAAATTTACTATGGATGAATGTGATATGTTTAACTTCAAAAGCAACGACAGTCAAACTGATTTAGTTGTCCATAAGATCAACACAGGAGATGCCCAGATATGACAACACCCACGAAGGGTCCCTCTGGCTAAACAACAGGAAGTTAACAGTTTGCTGAATGAAATGTTAAAGAAGGGGGAAGTTATCTAGTCCATGCTCGTCGCCTTTGGTTCTTGTTAAGAAGAAAGATGGTTCAACGCGGTTCTGTGTTGACTACAGGAAACTTAATTATATGACCAGAAAAGACAGCTACCTATTGCCACGTATAGACGACACCTTAGCAACTTTATCGGGATGAAAGTGGTTTTCCACTCTAGATTTAAAAAGTGGGTACTGGCAAGTAAAGATTGCTCGCGAAGACAAAGAAAAGACTGCATTTTCTACTGGTTCTGGGTTATACCAGTTCACTGTTATGCCTTTTGGATTGTGCAATGCTCCATCAACTTTCGAGCGACTAATGGAACTTGTATTGAGGGGACTCACTTGGAAAACTTGCCTGGTATACTTAGATGACATAATTGTCATGGGACGTAATTTTGACAAGCACTTGAAGAATTTAAGAGAAAACTTCAATAAGTTACGGAATGCTCACCTAAAGATAAACTACAAGAAATGCAGTCTATTGCAAAAAGCAAGTCGAGTACTTGGGGCATACTATCTCAGAACAAGGCATTAAAACTAGCCAAAGTAAGATATCTGCCATTAAATATTGACCAGTTCCCGGAGACAAACACGAAGTAAGGAGGTTTCTGGGACTATGTACTTACTACATTGTAGTGCATTTGTAGGGGGATTTGCCGCCGACATCGCAAAACCGCTGCACAAATTAACGGAAAAGAAAACTGCCCTCTGTTCTAGTCCGATCTTGACTTACTCTATAAAGGTCGAACTCTTTATTTTGGACACGGATGCAAGTAACTGTGGTCTAGGTGCAGTACTCGCTCAAAGACAAAACGGGCAAGAGAAGGACAATGAGTATTACAGTAAGACTTTAAGTAAGCCAGAAAGGAACTATTGCGTCACTAGAAAGGAGCTGTTGGCAATCGTTAAAGCAGTTGAACATTACCATCGCTACTTATATGGAAAAAGGTTCCTGATTAGAACTGACCATGGAGCCTTGAAATGGTTATTACAGATGAAAAACTCTGAAGGCCAAATAGCCAAATGGATAGAGCGCCTGCAGCAGTACGATTTCCAAATTGAACATTGACCAGGAAGGTGTCCCGGAAATGCCGATGCATTGTCTAGACTGCCGTGTAAAGAAGATTATCGGCTTTGTCAAAGAACTAAGCAGCGTGAGGGACTTCCTTCTTTCCACCGACGTAAGACAGAGCAAGTGGAGGTAATTTTGTAGTCAATAAATTATCACGAAGACGTCGAATTTTGGTGCCGCAAGTGCGAAGTTTGGTGTGCCACAAAAGAACCCCGAACAAGATCATGGGGCCGAATAGTACAGTACACTGTAGGTCTGTAGGTGATGTATTTGCCTAAAGGTGCATTTCTAATCAATTTGCAATTGAAGTGAAACTTCGACCCGCTTGTTTGCTCATTGGCTGTCAAATGTTTCCATTTACAATTCAATTCATGCTCAGCATGGGCACGCACGCGTGTCGATGCCGTCAAAATTGTTTGCAAGCTTTTGAAATCCGTGCTGACACGAGCTATCAATGGTTATTAAAACTATAAGTAGAAAGTGTACTACATATATAATCCAAATATGAATCACAAAAAAGTAAAGTTAGTCCAGTTAAGGCTTCTAATATATATAGGTATTTGAGTTTTAAGTGACAAATGTAAATGAATAACCTGAGAAGTAACCTCTTAATGTATATTATAGACAAAAACCAATTTGTGCTTGACATGACATTGAAAGTGCATAAATTCCAATCCAGCACGCGTGCCGAAGTTTCACTTCAATTGCAAATTGATTAGAAATGCACCTTTAGGGTTGCCTGACACTGTGTCAGGCAACAAATACCTCTTGGTCGCCATGGATTATTTCACTAAATGGCCTGAAGCGTACGCGCTGCCTAATCCGGAAGCAACGACTGTGGCAACGGTACCAGTAAATAAAATGTTCTGCAGAGTTGGAGTCCCTCTCGAACTTTATTCTCATCAGGGCCGAAGTTTTGAATTGGCTGTTTTCTAGAAGGTCATGGAACTTCTCGAAATTTGCAAAACCAGGACAACCCCTTTGCATCCACAATCGGATGGGATGGTAGAGAGATTTAATCGAACCATGGAGCATCACCTGTCTAAAATGGTGGCAGATCATCAGCGTAATTGGGACCAACATGTACCTCTCATGTTGATGGCATATCGAGGCTCTACGCCTGAAGCCACTGGTTATACTCCGGCGAAAGTGATGTTCGGAAGGGAAATGGGACTTGATGTAGGGGGAATGAGACACCTGCGATTTGATGTATGGAACACCAGAAAAAGATTCGCTCAACTCTGAGAATCTTGTGGAGGAGCTCAAGGAGAGGCTTAACAATGATGTTCGTGAACAAGTCAGGAATAAACTGCGGATCTCCAGTGATCGAGGCAAAGCAAAATATGACTTACGGGCTAACTTCCAGGGTGGTGTACGAGCTTCCAGGGTGGTGATTTGGTGTGGCTGTACAATCCGCGGCGAAGCGTGGGGAAGTCGCCCAAACTCAGCCAAAAGTGGGAAGGGCCTTATGCAATCATTAAGAAGATTAATGATGTGGTGTATATAATCCAGTGGACCCCCAGGTCAAAGATGAAGGTTGTTCATCTGGATCGATTAGCACGATACCATGGAACTCTATCTGTTCGGGACGAACAGCCTTAGGAGGAGGGTAATGTTACGGTGAGCGGGCTCTTGGAGGCGGAGCGACATTGGAGGTTCCTGGCTCGCGGCTTATCCGGGCGATGCGGCATGGGACACTGTCACGAGTGATTTATTGCTCTTTTTATTTAGAACGCAGTTATTTACGACCTTTTTTTTATGTGACTCTTATCAATTATTTGTCTTCCAAGAATGTTCTAGGTTTTTCTGTATTTTTAGGATTTTGTATGAAAGGCGAATAGCGCCGACGGAGGAGTAGACTTATTTTAATCGAGCTATAGGTAAGCTAAAGTACCAAACGTTAATAGAAGGCTATAAAGTGTTAAGTAGTAAGCTATTTAGCAGTCGAATTGTACTTGTGTGTATTTGTGGAATTAATAAATAGTTTTTTCGTGTTAAATCGCTACACTGGAATTATTGAACCCTTAGTTCGCAACAATAGTAATATAACCTAAGAATTATAAGTGTCAATTTAATTTTGTTTATTTTCAATTTGTTTTTGATTAATGCCGTTATGATGTTGATTATTATCCATTTACTTTTGATTAATGTCAGTTTTAAATGGATGCTGCCAATTGGATTTTTATTAGAATCATTTTAATTTTGACTAACGCCAACTTGAAAAAGAACTTTTCTAGAATTGAAGCATAAAATATTTTGTTTTGTTTATTCTATTTCAAATTTTTCATTTGATGTTAATACTGTGCAACAACTTCAAAAAAATATATTTCATTGTTACATTTTTACATGTTATATGCAAATTGCAGATGCACGGCAAATGAATTCGAATGCGCAGACGGGAGTTGCATATCACTGAATTGGAAATGTGACCGCCATCTAGATTGTATGGATGGTTCTGATGAAAGGCAATGCGGTGAGTGTATTAAAATTTCTTTATAAGTACAGCAGTCCGAAAGTAAAAAAAAATATTTACGGCTTTAGATATAAACCCATCTCACTGTAACGAAAACGAGTTCGAATGTAACAATCGAAAATGCATCAAGAATGAGTTTAAGTGCGACGGAGATGACGACTGTGATGATTGGAGCGACGAAAACAATTGCCCTGTGAATTACGGTGAATGCACCAACGGGGAATTTAAGTGAGTGCAGTTCAGTTAGCACCGATGTGGTACAATCAGTAAGGATTCGTGTGGTATTTCAGATGTCAAAGCGGAGAGTGCATTCCTAAGAGGTGGCAGTGCGACTACCAGAAGGATTGTCCTAAAGAAGAAGACGAGGCCGACTGTAAACCTACTCGAAATCTTACATGTAGAAACGATGAATTTTCTTGTAAATTACAGGGACAATGCATATTGGTGAGTAGTTACCATTGCTAAAATTAAATTAAATTTTCCATTAAATGGGAAAATTAATGGCAATTTTGCATAAAAATGATTATTCAAGCACAAAAGGGAAAAATGATGTTTAGCAAGCTAGTAGCTAACTCCTAAATCTTTGAGGATTATTAATTTTTTTAATACTTATTCATTATACTACTTAGTGAGGATACTAATGTCCGTTCTCACCAATATTACCTTAAGCTCCGAATAGGTAAGGGCCGCATAAAAGTTAAGTGACACTTATGTCAATCTGTATTACACCATTCCTTTTAAATAAAATCCTAAGCAAGTGTCGGATAAATTTGGCAATGTTGTATCTCCCTGACGAATTCTAGGGATTTTTCATTTTCACTAATAATAGAACCTATAATAATCATTTTGGCATTTGTCAACCGGAGCATTAAAATTGCACAGATAAAATAAATTCGCCCAGCTCAGAGAACAAGAGATCCTGCACAAATCCCCTGAAGAGGTAGTATTACTGAAGTGGTCTTGTTACTGTTGTTTTAAGACAATATGATGCTAGTTACGTCCATGGGCCAAGGTTAAACAGTGCGCCAAGTGTTTGGAATTCTTTTTAAAACCAATAGCCAGAAATTCCATATTAAGGCCATTTATAAACAGATTAAGCCATTTTCTCCATTCTCGACACTCCACACTCCACCGACACTCCACCATCCTAGTCGTCTAGCACTTTACACATGATGTATTCGCCATATATGTTAAATAGCATTGGTGATAAAATCCTTGTCTTACTCGCGCTTTAGTTGAGAAACTGTCAGAGTACGTGTTGTTCACCCTAACTTGCTTCTTTCGTACAGTTGTTTTATTAAATGGACAAGGTAAGGAGGAGTTCCCATTTCGAGAGGAATAGTCCATAGCGACTCCCAAGCAATAGTATCAAAAGCCTTTGAATAATCGACAAAGCATAGGTACATCTCTACGTTAAATTCGCGTGCTTTTTCGATTAGTTGACGGACATTTAAAATTTGTTCTTTAGTGCCTTTTTCCGGTACAAATCCTGCTTGTTCATCAAATATTTGTGGTAGAAGGAATGGTTTTAGACGCTCATTGAGAATGGTTAGAAATATTTTGCTAACATGCGGAATTAATGCTATTGTTCTATAGTTTCACACTCTAACGGCTACCCCTTCTTGTAAATTGGGACAAAGATGGACTGGCACCACTCATTCGGCCATTTGCCGGTCTGCCAGATTTCTTTGCAGAGTCCGTACATGATGTTGATGCCAATCTCACCCATTGCCTTTACTACTTCAGCTGTTAGAGCATCCACTCCAGGCGCCTTTCTTTTCTTTAGTTTTTTAATAGCTCTGTCTACTTCAGTTCTAAGTATGTCCGGTTCTTTCTGGAAGCCCCTCCAAAACGGTAGAGTTTGTTTCATTATTAGTGTTACCACTCAACACCTGACAGCAGTAGCGTTTCCATCCCTCAGCAATTTCCATAGTGTTTTAATTCAGTGAAACATCCTGGACTTCCATTGTCTTTATTGAGTTTTTACACGACGTTTCGAGCAGTGGAATCTCTGCTCGAAACGTCGTGTAAAAACTCAATAGAGACAATGGAAGTCCAGGCTGTTTCAGTTAATAGTACATCATTGTCTACCACCTTTAAACAAAGCTTCCATAGTATTTGTTGCAGCATTACCGTATTCATCCTGGATTATTTGTGTTCTTAAAGTGAATTCACGTGAGAGGTATCTGAACCTACTAAACAATTCTCTGGATTCGTTGTAGTCAGCGTGTTGTTCTAGCTCCCTGCATATGTCATTTATTTGTTTACCTTTATCTTGTCGGATCCAGGACTTCCTAATTTCCAAATTAATTTGTTGTAGATGTTTCTCTTTCCTGTTTAGATTTGAGTTTCGTAGACATGATAGTATTATTTATCATGTCTACGTGTCAGTCAGCGTGTTGTTCTAGCTCTCTGCATATCTCATTTATTTGTTTACTTTTATCTTGTCGACAGGACTTCCTAATTTCCAAATTAATTTGTTGTAGATGTTCCTCTTTTCCCGTTTAGATTGAGTTTCGTAGACATGATAACTAATACCTAAAATAAAAAACTTTAGAAATGGTGAATTTAAAATTTTACTTATTTAATTGATTACCAATTTACTTTAACTATTTAACAAAGATCCAACTAAAGAAATAGGGCGACAAATTTACACAACTCTAAAAGAACACAAACATAATTTCACAGATAGAGAAAGATTTAAGTTAACACAACTGATCACTAACATGAACTAACCTTAACAAATTCACTTTTAACTTTGATAAAACTTGTTTAGCGCAAACAAAAGTTTAATATGATTGTTAATTTAGGGCTATAAACTAAGAATTAAACATCCCTGTTTTTACAGAACACTTGGGTGTGTGATGGTGTGGCCGACTGTCCAGAAGGCGAAGATGAACAGAACTGTGATATTGCATGTGATGAGGGTAACTTTCCCTGTAGAGGAGCCGGTGATGGAGACACCAGGACGGTAGCTTGTATAAGAATGAAGCACAGGTGCGATGGACGGAAAGACTGTCCCAAAGGTGACGACGAATTGAATTGTCCAAGAAAGCGGGATTGCGATCTGGAGACTAAATGCCAACATCGGTGTGTTATTTATCCAGATGGAACTAAAGGATGCGCTTGCTTTACTGGATACAAACTCAATACTACCGACAACATTACGTAAGTACCAATAGAGCTTTTTGATTTTATTTGATAGGTGGCGTTCATTTGAAAACGTCAACTAGTTGGCTAGTCACTTATACACTAAAAAGTGAATAAGTGACATTTTTTCATTGCTTTCCTTATGTATGTAAAATGAAATTTAAGTGTATACTTTATCAGTGCAAAAACCGTAATAACTATCTTTCGCCACTACTAGACCCATCTGTGGGTGATTAAGAAAATGAATTTAGTAAATCGCCAATAACCAAATACGAGGTTTCATTTTTAAATTTGCGTGGGAAAACTAGTGTTTGGTCATCGGCCAACCATTTCTAAGGATGCTGCAATTTTTGTGCTATTTTGCTCCTTTGTGACAATATAGCGCTTGTATCGCAAAAATGACATGCAAGTTGCACAGCAATATTTTGCTACATTAAATCAACTTAATCATGCATCACACTTTTGAATCACCTTGTATGCACATTATCTTATTATGTGTCCGGAATATAATGCAATAAGATATTTTTAATTCTTCAACACCATTGAGGTCTAGAACCGGGTATGCTCTACTACTAGTTAAAATATTTAGTACTGAAAATTTATTCCCCCAGTTACACAAGTTAATGGGAAGCATTAATCGTTTTGTTTTTAGGTGCATGGATATAGACGAATGCCTATATGCCACCGATCCAGTTTGTTCTCAAACCTGCAATAACACGCAGGGAAGCTTCACGTGCGGATGTATGACGGGATATGTCCTCAGACCTGACTTAAGGACATGCAAGGCGGTTGGCGCTTCGCCAACCCTACTTTTTGCTAATCGAATCGATATCCGTCAGGTACTTCTTGTTTCCACCAATATGTTTATTTCCGTTTATTTTATTCTGCTATTTTGCATTCTTCTCAGATGTCTTTGACCAACAACAGGTATTCGCTGGTCTTGCGCGGGCTCCATAATGCGATTTCGTTAGACTATCATTATAGCAAGCAGCTGATATTTTGGTCTGATGTATCCACTGATAAAATTAAGAGGGCTGCAGTGAACGGTACTGGAGTTACCAGTAAGATTTTTTTGATAACTAATAATGTTGTTATACATTATAAACAATTATAAATAATAAATTGAATTTTATAGCAATTGTCAGTTCGGGTTTAGAAACTCCTGGAGGAATAGCCGTAGACTGGATACACAACCTTTTGTTTTGGACAGATTCTGGAACAAAAAGGGTTGAGGTGTCCAACCTTGATGGTACACATAGGGCTATAATCGTTGCTAATGAGTTAGATAAACCCAGAGCCATTGTTGTTCATCCGGGAGAAGCTTTTCTGTTTTGGACGGACTGGGGTCCAAACCCAAAAATCGAGAGGGCAGAGATTGATGGCTCTAACCGTAAAAGTATCATCACCGAATCGGTATTTTGGCCTAATGGATTGACCCTCGACTACACGGATAACCAGCTATACTGGGCGGATGCGAAACATAATGTTATTGAAGCTTCTCAACTCGATGGTTCCAAAAGAAGGAAGATTATAACCAAGGGACTTCCGCATCCTTTTGCCATCACCATTTTTGAGGACGCAATTTTCTGGACAGATTGGCATACTAAATCTATAGCAACAGCTAACAAATTAAGCGGAGCAGGTTATAAACCTGTACATTCGTATTTACATTTCCCCATGGATATTCACAGCTTCCATCCTCAGAGACAGCCGAAGTTCAAAAACAGATGTGGCCCTTCTAATGGAGGTTGCCAGCATTTGTGCTTACCTAACAGGAAATCCTATAGTTGCGTCTGCAGGATGGGACAGAAGTTAAGACCGGATAGAAAAAGTTGTCTCAAGCCTGAAAAGTTATTAGTGTTTGCTAAGAAAAAGGACATCCGCATCAAGCACTTGGATGGTGAGTTGAATTATGTCGTTTAGAATTGTCCCAGCATCAATAGTTACATTGTAGGTACAACAGAAAAGCAGTATGAAACAGTACTGCCTTTGGAGGGGATTAAAAACGCTGTTGCTATAGCATGGGACAGCAAGACGAATTATATTTACTGGACAGACTTGGCCCTAAGATCTATAAGCAGAGCATATTGGAACGGTTCAGATCATCAAGTGATTGTTCACACTAACATAGGTAATACGTCCATAGATCCTATTTGATAAAAAGTTTCATTGGAATTATTGATATCTTTCAGAATCACCCAGAGGACTGGCCTATGATTGGGTCTCAGACAAGATTTATTGGACAGACACCTCGAGAATAGAAGTGGCTAAAGCTGATGGGTCAATGAGATCACTAATTGTATGGGAAGATTTGGACCAACCTGGAGACATTGTAGTTGATGCGCCTGGTAAGAAATTCCTTTAATTTTGAGAATGTTTTAAGATCGCAATAAAGCAAATTTTTGCCATTTATAAGGTTTTTAGTGTCACTAAGTCTATCCATGTGTAAACTCTTGTAATTGCCCTAACTATAGTTTCATAAAAGCATATTTTTGTATTCTTTTATTTCAGGTGGATTCATGTTCTGGATTGACATGGGTGAGAAGAAACGAATTGAAAAAGCCAACATGGATGGTACCGGTAGGATAACTTTGGTTTCAACAAATATATCCGAACCAGCTGGTTTAGCAATAGACCACGCTACATCCAAACTCTATTGGACGGACGGCCCGACCATTAACTTCATCAATTATGATGGAACCGGAAGGAAAGTCTTATTGAGTAAGTACCATAGTCTTGCTTGTCTAGTAGACTCATGATGTCGCAATTTTTATTATTATTTGTTGTAACATGAGTAGTTGTGGTAGGGGTAGTTATGGACAAAATGGTGACGTTTTTGTTAGGTGCTACCGTAAGAGGATGCGCGGTTTTGCCAGCTAAATTTTGAGAATAATAAAAAAAAATAACCTTAGATTAAATTACAAATGCCGATTGGTCATTGCAAATTTATGAGGTCCTAGGGGCATGTGAGCTATCACGTGAACTGAATTACCTAGCACGCTATTAAGTTAATATCTCCGGCTATAGAATATATAGTCTGAAGGGCGACAGATGTTTACCTATTCGAGTTGCAGCTGCAGCCCTGAGAGAAAGGGCAGCAATCCTTCCACTTCGACATTCTCAACAATAGTGTTGCGAACTGAGAGTTCAATAATTCCAGTGTAGCGATTTAACACGAAAACTATTTATTTATACCACAAATACACACAAGTACAATTCGCCTACTAAATAACTCACTACTTAACACTTTATAGCCTTCTAATATCGTTTGGTACTTTAGCTTATCTATAGCTTGATTAAATAATACTACTACAACGGCGGCGCTATTCGCCTTTTATACAAAATTCTAAAAATACAGTAAAGCCTAGAACATTCTTAGAAGAAAAATAATTGCTAAATGACCCATAAAACGAGGTCGTAAATAACTGCGTTCTAAATAAACAGAGCAATAAGTCACTCGTGTCAGTTCCCTTGTGTAGTAATGCCGCAGCGCCCCTATAGGCCGCGAAGGCCCAACCTCCAAGGTCGTTCCGCCTCCCGTCGAAACATTTCCCTACTCCTAAGGCTGTTCGAGAGAGATAGAATTCCATGGTATTGTGCTAACCGATCCAGATGAACAACCTTCATCTTTGACGTGGGGGTCCGCTGTATCCTATACACCACGTCATTATTCTTCTTAATGATTGTACAAGGCCTTTCCCAATTTTGGCTAAGTTTGGGCGACTTCCCCACTTTTCGCCGCGGATTGTACAGTCACACCAAATCACCATCCTGGAAGCCGCGGGAGTTAGTCAGTAAGTCATAGCTTGCTTTGGCTCGATCACTGAAGATCCGCAGTTTATTTCTGACTTGTTCATGAATATTGTTAAGCTTCTCCTTAAGCTCCTCCATAAAATTCTCAGAGTTGAGCGAATCCTTTTCTGGTGTTCCATACATCAAATCCGCAGGAAGCCTCATTTCCCTTCCGAACATCACTTTCGCTGGAGTATAACCAATGGCTTCATACGCGTAGAGCCTCGATATGCCATCAACATGATGATCTGCCACCATTTTAGACACATCTCCACCATCCCATCCGACGGTGGATGCAAAGGAGTTCGAGAGGGACTCGAAATCTGCAGAACATTTCATTTACTAGCACCGTTGCCACAGTCGCTGCTTTCTGATTAGGCAGGGCGTACGCTTCAGGCCATTTAGTGAAATAATCCATGGCGACCAAAATGTATTTGTTGCCTGACTCAGTCGGAGGAAATGGTCCCGCGACATCAATTGCTACCCTCTCGAATGAGCACCTACAGTGTACTGCACCATTCGGCCCCGCGATCTTGTTCGAGGTCCTTTTGTGGCACAACAAACTCCAAACTTGCGGCTCCAAGATTCGACGTCTTCATGATAATTCACCCGCTCTTTAATTTTAGCCAAGGTTTTATTGACGCCAAAATGACCTCCACTTGTTGCGTTTTGCATTTCCTGTAGTACATCCGATCTTCTGTTACCAGGAACAACCAACTGACTGACTACAGTCTTGCCATCCGGACTCTCCCACGCTCTATTCAGTAATCCATTTTCTATTCTAATAGAGTGCCACTGGGCACATAGCGCCTTCAGGTTTGGACTTTACCAGCAATTTCTTGCCACTCCGGTCTCTTGACGTCAGTCTTTGGCAAGAGTATGGGTCCAATATCTGGATCATTCATTTGTTGCCGTCGTCGATCTCTCGTCCGACGCGTCTGTGTGGTCCAGCCATCGTCTATTTCCACCGACGTTTTCCTTACAGAAGGAAGTCCCTCACGCTGCTCAGTTCTTTGACAATGCCGACTATCTTCTTTACATGGCCGTCTAAACAATGCTTCGGCATTTCCGTGAGACTTTCCTGGTCGATGTTCAATTTGGACCTCCTGTCCCTTAATGTGTCCGGCCTCTATAAGACTTTTGCCACCCAAATTATTGACTTGACTTGATTGATTGACTTGACTGATCCTGGGGCTCTTAACGGGCCCGGTCAATTGCCTCCTTACATTGACCTGAAGTGGTTTTTCCTGGAATCTAGGGCGGTCTTGGTTGCCCCTCGGTCTTCTAAACGACAGCGACGGACTTCTTACCCTATTACAGCAGTTACTCTTGACGTGACCCAGTTTGCCGCAGTTAAAATATTTTATGCCCCGTTTTCCTGTTGATCGAAGAGTTCTTTCCAACAGGGCTTGCAAATTGACTGCCATATCCTTCACCGCTTTATGTAAACTTGCCATGGATTCAATCATAGACGTATTCTTTTTGACATCGCAAGTTGCGCATTCTTATACGTGGAGAAGAACTAGATGACACTCGTGACGCCTCGAATTCCAGGGCCCAAACTAGTGCCTCGCTGATATTCCTGCGCCTTACTAGACGTAAGTGGTATCTCATGTCACTATCGCGAACTCCCCAATGAACCTTTCGGCGGCAAATTGCGTTTGAAATATTCAGGGGCTGATGGGTATGCCAGGTGGATTAGTCTGTCTATGTCCGCATCAAATTGTTGTAAGGATTCACCTGACTTTTGCTGTCTCATCCTCAGCTGGGCCTGGAACACGGTTTCTTTGTGCTCATTTCCAAATCGTAGTTGCAGAGAGTGTACTAAAATTGCATAATTACTTTGATCAGCTGCCGACAGAGATTGGAGTAATTCAGCCGCTTTTCCACGAAATGCTACCACTAATGATGTAGCTTTCTAAGGCTCGGACCAGCTATTAGTTTTTGAAGCTGCCTCAAATTGAGTTTTATAAATTTCCCAGGCCGTAGTACCGTCATAATCCGGAGGCTTAATTTTAGCGTTGGCTGTGCTAAAACTCTCTGTAAACACGTTGTCGTCCTCAAGTGGTTAACGGAATTTCCTTTCTAGCTCGAGAACCCTCTGGTTGACAGCTTCGAATCCTTCGTTAACGCCGTTAAAGGATTGCATTATTCTTTCTTCCAGTTGTTGCTCCCTAGCTGCGAGATGGTTCATTAATTCTTTTTTGAACCTTTTTTGTTCTTCCTTCTGTTAACCTTGCCGTCTGATAACGTCGCTCCTGAACTTGATCGCGTCTTTCTTGTTCCTATTTTTGTTTGATATAACGTTTTTTCTGCTCCTCTTTTTGTTCGATATAATGTTTTTCCTGCTCTTCTTTCTGTTTTAGATAACGTCGCGCCTGTAGTTGATCACGTTTTTCCTGCTCTTCCCTCTGTTGTTGCATTAGGGCGAGCAAGGTGGCAAGTTGACCTTCCATCGCTTGATGCTGGCTTCAAGTCACTCGCATAAACACGTAATGTCCGGCAATGAAGCACTCACTTCACATTTGATAAATATTAGTCTTCAAATTCCCACTGGAGTTTCTTCTGACACCAATTGTTGCGAACTGAGGGTTCAATAATTCCAGTGTAGCGATTTAACACGGAAACTCTATTTATTTATCCCACCAATACACACAAGTACAATTCGCCTACCAAATAACTCACTCTACTTAACACTTTATAGCCTTCTACTATCATTTGGTACTTTAGCTTATCTGTAGCTCTATTAAATAAGACTACTACAACGGCGGCGCTATTCGCCTTTAATACAAAATCCTAAAAATACAGAAAAGCCTAGAATATTCTTAGAAGAAAAATAATTGCTAAGAGACACATAAAAAAATTGTAAATAACTGCGTTTTAAATAAACAGAGCAATAAGTCACTCTTGTCAGTTCCCTTGTGTAGTAACGCCGCAGCGCCCGGATAGGCCGCGAAGGCCCAACCTCCAAGGTCGCTCCGCCTCCCAGCACCATTACCTCCCAAGCACCATTAAAAAAAAAGAGCACGTTCATGCGAGGGTAGTTCTTCTAGCGCTAATAATAGCACAGATACCCTATTCGGTCAACCAATTTGGGATACCCTGTACACGGCCGCAGCACTTTATAAGAATTTCTCTTTTAGCTGAGTTTGCCGCTGGTTCGTCGCTGTTTGGCTTAGATGTTTTTGATAATTATGTCTACTGGACTGATCGAAGGAGCAAATATATACAAAAAGCCAACAAATTAACTGGCAAAAATCACACCATCGTACTAAGGAATGTTCCAGATTCCATGGGAATTAAGGTGTTCCACAGAAATAGGAAGAATCCTCGATCTTCGTGCAGCGGTGGTAATAACGGTGGTTGTTCCCATTTATGTTTACTGAAACCTAAAGGCCACTCCTGCGCTTGTCCTACGGGAATCAAGTTAATGGTATGTATAAAGCTTTTCATTATATTTTTCGGAAAAGTAGGCAATGGAAATTTGACAGATTGTCCCCCGTATAATATTTGAACTCTGTCGCTTTTATTGGTTATATTGACATAATTTAAAGGTTATAAAATGCTGCCATTACAAAAAAATTTTGTTGCCAGAATTTACCAAAAATAATAGTTGCGAGCGATAATAATAAATCCACGTACTAGATCTGATGAGACGTTTGTCTGGTCAAATACTTGGCAGAAGTAATTCTTAGGACAAAAAATTTTCTATTACTAGAGATATTGAGATTTTTTGCGTCATCACCTTATTACCTGTTATGTATCGATGATAGAAATCATCGATACCGAAACCATCGATAATACATATTTAGGAGTTTTTAGGAATTTGGAGAGAAGGACGTTTTTAGGAGAGAATTTATAAGCATTAGTTATAATTCACATTTTATGTTTTCGTGCGTCAACAGAACATTCTGCTACTGGTACGTTCACCGATGTTTTAGCGGTTTGGTTCCTATACTACTCAAAGGCGTCTGTCTATGGTTGTCTCTTAAAATACCTTTTGTCCATTTGAAAAAACGAAAAAGAACTATTGATTGATAGTGCTCTGCCTAATAGGTCTCAATAGTAGAAGATTTTTGGTAGTTCTTGATTTTATTTCGTTACCTTCCAAAAAAATGTAACTTAAAAGTAGTGCAGGTTTCAGGTGGAAAAGCCATTTAGTAGCAAAACGCACGTTGATGGAAACTAAGATTTTCGGATTGCAACATATGCTGAAAGCGAATAAACCACTGAAAGGTCTTCCGTAAATGGTTCTTATTCCTGGAACCATAAAATCTTTCTATTAAAAGTATATTTGCAGTTATCTACTCATTGTAAATGAGCTCTTTTACAAAACGCTAACATTTCTTCACTGTAGAAATCTAGAAAAAGGGAAGGTCATACTCATGCTACGAAAAATCAGAGATACATTCTTTTGCAAAAAAAAAAGATGTTTTTACTTTTCTATTAACAAATTACACGTGAAATATTTTCTAATATCGTTTTATTAAAAAACCCTGAGAAGATGTTTTTTCAAGTTTGATTCTAAACTAATATTATATATGCTACACATCCAGACCGGACTTACCCCAAATATTGTAGATAATTTATTAAGGATCACCGATTCCAAAAAGTCTGGCGTGTCTTTTTTGTAATGATTTTAGCACTTTATAATTTGGTTTTTAGTTTTGTCCGAAACTTTTAGGCATTCGAATGAAAATAATGTATAAGCTGATAAAAACTTTTTTTAATATAATGCAAGCAACGTTGAGGAAATTAATTTGATTTACTCAAAAACTGATGGCAGATTTTAAAGTAAAACTACACTAAACCATCATAACAACTTGTAGGGAAGTTATTATTGGCATTCACCTTCACCTGCTTTCAATTTACTGGTTAAAATCTTGTCAATCACACTTTTGGCAAATCAGTTTATCGATAACTAGTATGACGCGTTTTTTGGCGGAATCTTTCCTTTACGGTTTTTCTAACATAACCATTAACATTGACACAGTTCAAAAATTATATAGGGGTCATTCAAATAATAGCCTTTGGAAAAACTTTATGGAACGCTTTATATATTTCTTAACTTACGTGGCAATTGCGTATAACTTCCTTTTTAGAACGACAAGAAAACGTGCACAAATGGACCCCTAAATTATCTAATTCTCGCTCATCGATTGGATATAAGACTGATTTCGCTCGATGTTCCTTATATGGCTGATGTAGTTTTGCCATTCAAACATTTAAAGATGGCCACCACTGTCGATGTAGATCGAAAAACAGGTGAAATTTTCTGGGCCGATGTTTCCGAAAGTTCTATTCAAAAATCACACCCCGAGGGAACGCAACGAAAGGTGATTATAACACGTGAGATTGAGACACCGGATGGCATTGCAATTGACTCTACTGGAAGAAAGGTCAGTTTCTTAACATTTTTTATGGCTAATTTTTTTTTTAATTTTTTACATCTTTTATAGATTTATTGGACCGATTACGAACGAAAGAGCATCGAAGTGGCCGAGTTAAATGGCACCAACAGAAAAGTCCTATTTAATAGGGATATTTTAAACCCCCGAGCTATTACCTTGCACTATCACCATGGGCTTATGTTTTGGTCAGATTGGGGTAAAACTGCTAAAATTGAACGAGCCCACATGGACGGAACAAATCGAGAGACTCTAATAAGTGAAAACATCACGTGGCCTAATGGATTGGCGATCGACCGGCCTGAAGGCCGACTGTATTGGAACGACGCCAAGCTGCACACCATCGAATCCTGTGATTTGGATGGTCGAAACAGGAGACTGATTCTGGACCAAGTTTTGCATCCTTATGGCCTTGTCGTGGTTGGTAACCATATTTATTGGACTGATTGGAAAACTGAGGCGTTACATCGAGCGGATAAGGTAAGATCTCGGATTGCCACCTCAAGAAATGTTGGGAAAACACAACGTAAGAAGGAAATAATAAACATGTTTTGAAACGATTTGAAGCAGTAAACATCCCAAATAAATCCTCTATTTCTGAGCAGACAAAAAAGGCAATGACTTCATATTCAAAAAATGTCGTCGCATGGAAATCTAAAAATAGCCTAGAACACAGTTTTGTTAACCCAGATAACGAGGACGGCGGTATGCGTTTGTTGATTTCCTCATTTGCTGTGCAAGGATTAATGGTATGGATCGCTCGATATTATTGGCTGATGTCTGCATAAATATATTCGTTCACCGGGATGAATGCAAGTTCAACTTCAGTTTCCTTAAGTAAAACATGGCTGTCTCCCGAACGGGAAATATATCGAACGAAAAGTATGTTAGCAAGTTGATTGAAAGTTCGATAAATTAATCGTTTGGTTTTTGTTTGGGCATAATTGCAGTATCGTCTACTGGATGTATTTCTGTTGTACCTCGGTTTGCTAGTGGAGAAACTGGTTATGCATTTAGGCATTATGGGCAAAATCATTTCATTTCGTAATTTGTATCTTTCTAGCGGCGGCTTCTTCAGATTTCGGGCAAGGGAAGCTCTCATTAAGGTCTTGATTGCATGCCTGTTGTGGTCGTCTTGCTTTTCTTCTTTAATTTTATTTTCTAAATTTATACAATCTTTCTAAATTTGTATATAAACTTAGGTTCATATCTTTTAAAGTTTGTCTAGAAATGTCAATTGAACATCAAGTGTGAAGAACACTGTAACTAGGAGTCAGATGGAAATGTATCGAAAGTTATCGGATTGAAACGTTGCGATTGATATAAGATATCCACCTCGTTAAAAGGATGTCTCGACCGTCGGAGAGAGCGTGTTCTGCTACTGCTGACTTTTGTGATTGTTCCAGAAACTCCTCTTGTGTTCTAAAATCTTCGAGTTGACTCTGCTTTTGAGGTGCTATATACCGAGTTCGGTATACATTACTCGCTTCAAGTCTGCATTTAGAAACGTAATTTCCTCCTTCCTGTTGACATTGTTGTCATGTTTAAAGATCTCAATGGCCTCCCTCGTTAGTCTTGGATGGAAACGCTGCGATTGATATAAGATATCCACCCCGGTGATAACGATGTCGTGACCTTCGAAGAGCGTGCTCTGCTACTGCTGACTTTTGTGTTTGTTCCTGCAACTTCTCTTGTGTTCTGTAATCCTCGTGTTGACACTGCGTTTTGTGTTGCCAATGTTTTCCGAGCTCGGTATACATTACTCGCTTCCAGTCTGCATTTAGAAACGTAATTTCCGCTTTCGTGTTAAAATGGTTGTCGGGTTTAAAGATCTCAATGGCTTCTCTCGTTAGTCTCGAATGGAAACGCTGTGATTGATATAAGATATCCACCTCGGTGAAAAGGATGTCGTGACCTTCGGAGAGCGTGCTCAGCCACTGCTGACTTTTGTGTTTGTCCCTGCAACTCCGCTTGTGCTCTGTGATCCTCGTGTTCACGCTGGGTTTTGAAGTGCCCATGTATACCGAGCTCGGTATACATTACCACAATATAAGGAATAATATATTATATCAGTATCGTCAGTTCGTATCGGCACTTTTGATACTTCCAAAACTAAAGCGTGCCGCGCCCGGCAATTTTCTCGAGAAGTTACGAGGGGACAAACACATGCGATCCACTGCCAAAGCATTGCCAAAACCGGCCAAAACCGGTTTGGTGGTGCACCGGCCGGCGGCCGGGTGGACGGGGCAAGGGGGGGGGGGGGGGGTGTTTCAATTTTTCGACCGACTGACGTTATTGATATAAGGTATTATTCCTTATACTGTGACATTACCCACTCGCTTCCAGTCTGCATTTAGAAACGTACTTTCCTCCTTCCTGTTTTTTTTTTCTATCCGAGATTAACGAGAGAGGCCATTGAGCTCTTTAATTAAGTCTCAAAATGCAGACTAGAAACGAGTTCTACGACATACTTCAAGTGTGCCGAAACACCGCGCCACCACTACCCCCACCCCAGTCCCTCGACTGCAGAGAGATAACGGGGCAATACCACGGAGCTCACCACAGTCGAATCACTCAACATCGGGAAGCACGGGAGATCACTTCGCCCATTTCTTTATCGTCATCGTCTTTGATAACAGCTGCCGCAGCTGCAGACTAAACATCAGGAAGAAATTCCATTTTACCACGGATTCAAAGCCCGAAATTAGATTCTATTTCTCTTCTATCACCCTAAATAATCAATCGGTTTTCGATAACTAAGTAAAAAGATAATAATCTTTAATTATGTCTTTTTCAAACTGTTGTATTTAATTGTTGTTTGTACACAATTTTTCTTTAACAGGAAACTGGCGAAGAACGAACTGTTATAATAGGCGGTTTAGAAGGTCTTATGGACGTAAGATCGGTCCAAAACGACAATATTGCTGAAAACGCTTGCGGCAAAAATAATGGTGGTTGTAGCCATTTGTGCTTGAGAAATCCCAAAGGATACACCTGCGCCTGCCCTACAGGTTTGTTTTTCAAATTTATTAATCATAACTCACTCAGAAAGTAATATTTTGTAGGACTGGCCAAATCAAAAACCCATCCACAAAAATGCGACCCAGTTCCACAAACTTTCCTCGTGGTAGCTTCCAGATACTTGATAAGCCAAATCAGTCTTGATACTGATGACGGCTGGGATATATCACTACCTGTAAAAGACGAGCTGCAAAACGTCTTGGACGTTGATTTTCATTACAGAAAGAATCTCATTTTCTACGCTGACATTGGAAGAAACGTTATTAAAAGCGTCGACGTATATAACATGTCTAAAATTCACACTGTTGTTAGTGAAAATTTAACATCACCGGATGGTATAACTGTGGATTGGTTAGCTGGAAATATTTACTGGACCAATACTGGCAATAAAAAGATTGAAGTTGCTAGGTTCGTTATTATTTTTAATTATTGCTATTGTCACATACCTCAATATTTTAGATTGGACGGGTCTAGCAGGAGGACAATAGTATCAAAACTGGCCGACCCTAGATCGCTGGTGTGCCATCCAAAAGCGGGGTATCTCTTCTGGAGCGACTGGGACCAAAGTAATCCTAGGATTGAGCGCAGCCACTTGGACGGTTCAAACAGATGGACAGTGATAAGCGAGGGATTGACGTTTCCCATAGGGTTGGCCATAGACTTCAGTTTAAAAAGACTCTATTGGATCGATGCCAAATTGAACGAAGAGAAAATTGAGAGTTCGGACTTCAATGGACATCACAGACTAGCTTTACCTATCGACAGCTCCAACGAAAAAGCACACCCGTTTTCTTTAACCCAGGTAATTTTCATGCAAACTTGTCCTTGTTTATATACAAGGGTGAAAAAGTCATCTAGTTGGCTGTAAAATGTCAAAAGAAAAGGATGAAAACACAAAAGTCCATTTACTTTGATTATGTCATCCTTTAATAAATTCATAAACTTCTAGATGGCGTTTCCTAATGAACACGAGTTGTTTTAGTCACTAGTTTTCTAATCACCGTTTCCGGGTTATGGGTATAGGGTAAACAAAAACAAACGGATAAATTTGTGTATACACTACAATGTTACCGCAAAATAAGGCAATACAATAAAAAAATTACTTTTGTCTTGTCTTCAAACCAAGGTCCAAATTTGTTAAGGCA